>BOSO01020809.1:11765-57377 GCA_018403395.1 Gorsachius goisagi | reverse complement strand
CATGCAGAAATACAGACGGTGTCATGAAGCAGATCGGAGCTGCAAACAGCCTGACTGCCTTTCCGCATGCGGAAATTTCACTCCTGGCAGCTGCTACTAGCCGATTCCCCGTTCTGCCCTGCCCAAGAGGTGGATATGTGCGCATATGTTGAAGTAAAAGGAAAAAAAAAAAGAATGGAAAATACTTTGATTGTAATGGGAAAATGTCCATCTCCCAAGTTTTAAAATGGAAAAGTTGCTATTTGCTTTTTCCTCACAAAATAGAAAACCTTTAAAATGTAGATTCATGTAAAATAGGCGTCCAAAAAACCCTTTAAAGAACAAGTTAGTTAGTTCCGTGGCATCTCACCAGGCTGTGGAATTTATGAAAACCACATTCCTTGGATTCTAAAACACTGGCCATCCCTGCTGCTCTTTCAAATAATGTTGATTTTGCTGACTAGTCCCTCTGAGAGCCAGCACAGTTGTTTAATTGTAAGTAAATAATCTCGGAACAAATCCATGTTTGACATACTGTCATACTAACATTTACTGTTTTGCAAAAGGGATTTACTTCAAGGATATTGAAAAATTCCATTGGTGTTTAAGAGGAGTAGCAACTGTGACCCTCTATAAATTAAAATGTTTGACCCTGCTATATGATCTGGATGAACCAAAGTATTTCACATGTTCAGATCAGTAAAGGCAGAAAACAAACCCTCCTTATGAAGGTGTGGTATTATGTTCACACAAACATCTGCAAGGGTTAGCTATTTAAAGTGGAGAGTCTTCAGCTCACGCGTAGCCTTGATAGCTTCTTTGGGAATGAGTAAGGCTGATTACAAAAGGTCTACCCTTGCAGATCATATTGCCAGGAAAGGATGTGTGGGCCACATTCAGAGCCACTAACATAGCACTTAAGGAGGACATTGGTGCCACTGTGATGTCAAAGTTCAAGAGTGTCACAAGAACTTCAGACCACCTACAACTTGAGGTTGCCAAATCCTAGCATCCTGTGTATTCAAGGGAAGAAGTCGTTACGAAGCCTAGGTTAAAGCCGGGAGTGGACAGCCTGAGTGTGGCCCACTACTGCTCTTCTGAGATTCAGGCTGGGATCACACAGGGACTCAAGGTCCAGCAGCCCCACTACTCGTGAACGTAATGCCATAGTAGTGGTGGCACCTAAGACAAGTGCCTGTAGCAAAGGGTTTGCTTAGCTATGTCACAACTCTCCTCTGTCAATATAAAGCAGGACCTAGCAATCTGGCATATCAGCAAGCTCTGAAGAGCTCATCACTCTCTTGAATGAGGACACCATGGCGGCAACGTCAAGCACAGCAGCCTGCATGGCCCATGGTGCCTGGGAGCCCTAATGCTGCAAATCTCTGAGCCTTGCAGAGGACCTACTAATACCCAGGACAAGGCAGACGCTGTGGTGAATCTGAAGTGCAGGCTCACCTCCAGGGGTTACAGACCCATGCACATACACTGAATACTGTGGCCAGTAATAGGAAGGGTGCTGGCCTGGGGAATGAGGGTGCTTGAATTCCCACCTTTCACTCTTTGAATGTATGTAAGAAGCTGCTTTGTGTGTTGGGTATTTTTCCATCACCAGCATGAAGATACAGACCCATACCTTCCTTTGGGAAACTGACGTTTATGATGTCGTCATCATAGTTGCTGTTTTCATTTCCATCGGCACTACTTCCCCTAGTTCTTATTTAACATAGCCATGGGAAGAATACATCCTTTTCTAGCACAGCCGCTGTAATATCACAGTCACTGTACAACCTGCTTGAAAAGGGGTGCAGAGCTCATACGAGTTCCAGCGATGAGAAACGCGCCTGTGTGCAGAGTTACCCCAGCAAGATGCCCCATTAAACCAGTGCACCTTATTCAGGCACAGACCAAATCCTGAGCGTAATGCGAAATTCCCAAAGATATGTGCTTTGGCTTGTTAGGTGTAGGATGTTGTTTGGGGTTTTTTAAGAAGAAAGCTTGCCAGGTTCTCTCAGCCTTAGTCCCAGTGCTGAATCCAATGTGCCTCGTACCACTAGGTGTAAGAAGGCAAAAAGGTGGCAGAACTTTGCTACCGACTTCAGGCCAAGAGCAGTTTAGGATACAAGTTTTCATATCATATTTTTACATGGCTGAATACTTCTTTATTTTTACTGTGTGCTTACTGAACATAGAGGGGAGAGCTTTCACCTGTGACATTTTAGTTCTAACCCCTTTAATACTCCCATTACAAAGAAGTGGCAAAAATGGCTTATTGTGAACAAATTTAATAGAAACCTTCAAAGAAACAACAAAAGTGTTCTGTGACTGATGAAAGCACTAAAATTAGCTATCCAGATGTCTAATCAGTCCTGCTAATAACAAGTTTGCATTTGTCTGAAAACTCAAACTATCGAAGAACAGTCAGTGTGATGGAGGTTTATGAAGTTTTGTTTAAATTGGTGGCTCCTACAGGGAAAAACTGTCTCTGGATTTGCACACATCTGTTTCTATCTGAAACTAAAATCCAAAAAAGCAGGGGCTAGAACAGTTTTTGGTGTTGATTCAAGTGCTGCATGAAAAATCAGTTCAGTTCTCATTGGATCAGTACCGATTTCACTATTTCCAGTCAAAAAAAGCTATGATACTTGTTATTAAAATATTCTTGAATGGGACTGCGTAAAAAACTCCAGCGTGTCAAGCCAGTTCTTTTGGACTTGTGTGCTAACCGTGGAGAGATCACTAATAAATGCTGCTAACAAATGTGCCCTTTGCGACCTCATGCTGAGAAGGTGCCGCAATAATTAAAAGAGTTCCTATATCAAATAACAAAGCCCTTTTTTTTGACAGTGGAATGTGTAATGTTTGTAGACTTGCCTCTCCAGTAAGCTGTCAACATTTCCAAAGGAAAACAGGAAGACATCTAGTGGGGAGATCACAAGGTATGGAGTCAGGGGGTCGAGGTCTATTCCTGGCCCTCTCACCATCACGCTACACGATACATGGCTCCTCTCTGCTTCATTTTCATCACCTGCCACCCAACAGCGCTGTTCCTTTTGGACTTTGTCTGGGCTGTGCTCTGGGTGCCGGGGGATGGTGGGCGGCAATTGGGAAAGAGCCGGTGGCAGGAGGTGTTCACAGTCATCCAGAGCTCCTGAGCATCTCCAGCAGCGTGAGTTTTCAGAAAACATCGACTGCCTCTGAAAAAACCCATACCCTTTTTTTGCCTCTCTGCAAAGTTCAGCTGCTTTGCAGGGAATATTAACCACTTTCCCATGAACGCATGTACTGGCCACGAAGGTGCCATTATAATAGTTGTCATTTAATCCAATGTTTGCCTTAAGCAATAAATTTTCTGCAACAATCCAATAATATTTCCATGGGATCTCAAACGGCTTCTTTTTTTTTTTCTTTTCTTTTTTGAGGCTGAATTAACAGTTACGTAATATAAGGAGTTTTTTTTTCTTTTGCTTCATAAATGATTTTTTGTTAGGCACAGTGGAAAAAGAACACCATATAACAATTCAAAATGAAGCCATCTGGCTTTGTGTCCATCTAACAATGTTAGCAAATATCCCACATCTAAAAGAAACATGAAGCACTATTTCTGCAGTGGGTTCATTTACTTTACTTTGAAGGAGCATAGCACATACAAATGTATTTTAAATGAAGCGCGTATCTCTTCTATTTTTTCCATGGCATTTCATTGCTTCTTTGCTTGCATTTCAGCAACCTCACCCTCCATTGTGGCAAGCCTTAAAAAATCAGAAAGATGAACAAATTCTCCCAGCCATGACCTTACTGTGCAGCTCCTCTGTGTGGGCTCTGACCTTGCAGCCAGCAGAAGATAGGTTACCCAGCCATGACTGCAGGTAAACTACTTCACATGAAGGGAAAATGGAAGAGAACTGCAGTTACCACCAGGACATAGTTATGCTGTAAGTCCAGGCCCTTAATTTACTTCAGAGTAACTTACTGGCTTGTCCCGTACCCTGATGGGAATACGCTTGCAGCATGCGAGCACATTGGATGATGCAAGATAAACATGCCCCCCTATGAAAAATGTTTCTGTCTGTTGGCATTTTGATACTGCTTGTGGGAAGAAAAAGAAAAGAGCAGAAGGGATTTCAAGCTTAAATTCATGCTACTAGGGAAGTCTTATAATTAGTCTACACCCAGTGTTCCTTAATGTGTGGTCTCCAAGACATCAGAAGGGAGACTGCGAAACAATTGCGAAAAAATTAAAAAACCACACGCACGCATGCATATTCCCACAGATGCAAACAAGCAAGGAGGCAAAAGGGGAGAAAATAAAACTAATCAACTTGGCTTTGAAGTCTAGCCTTAGTATTTGATTGTAGTTTGTAGTGAAAACTATTTTGGCAACACTGTGCAAGGTGATCCTTGGACTTGGCTCTTTCCCATCAACCCGTTAGGTGGCACTTCAGTGAGGCAGACTGCTAGACACTGGCAAATGCCTTTAGTGAAGACACAGCTTTCACCAATAAATGGAGTTTTGTGCTCATGCAGTAAAAGGACTTCGCAGAACAAGGTCACAAATAGAGAGTTTGTGGGGATAAATCTGTCATTTTGGGAGCGCGGATTTTTATGCTCCTTTCTGATAAAATGTAGGCCAACAGAACTTCACAGAATTACTCTGGCCCTCCACCACAAGGAGGTAGGCCACTTTTGATGAAATAGCTCTGCTGGGAAGTGAAGATGGGCACCTCTGTAGCTGCAGCTCTATTTTGGTTTGGAGGGAATTGTATCCCTCTTGGATTCTCCTCCAGGAGATAACTCCTGGTATATTATGCAGTGTATTGCCCCTCATGTGAGCACAGAGAGGACGGGTAGTGCCCAAGGACTTGTGCTGCCACAGCTCGCTCCATCCATTCCTCCTCTCCCACCTCTGAAGGAAACTGCAGGTGCTGGATATTAGGGAATACAAAAGAGCTTCTGCAGGGCAGCTGTCTCAGTCTCTGCATCTCTTCGGGCTCAGGAGTGACGCAGCTGAGCAAGCAGAAGTCTATATAGGACAGCTAAGCTTTGAGTGAAATAAATAAATAAATAAATAAAATGTTTATATATCCAACTCCTAATTTATTTATAGTGCCCACTTACAGAAACACTTCTGAAAATTATAATATGAGCCACTCAAAGGAGGAGAACGGTTTGGCATATACATTAGCAACCACAAATTGTTGTCCTTGTTTATAAGGAAAGAAGAAAGAGTCCAAGGAGCCTCTTGCCTTCAAATGCCAGGGCCAGGGGCAGCCACTGGCAGCAGTGGGCCTCCAGCAGATGTGAAAGGGCTCTGTAGCAGGGCTATGGGCTCCTGTTCTGGGGATCCCGATGTTTGCATGTACACACTCAGACGTGCTTAGCTGATGCAACTCTGCTGCTACTATCAACAGCGTTGCTTCTTCTTTTTCATGACCACCTACAATTTTGACTCATTCATTCCAAAACTGTGCAGCTAACTCTGCCCAGCTATCTAAAATTAAAGATCTTAGTTGATCTTAGTTGGCTTTTCCTTTTTTCTTTTTTTTTTTTCTCCCCTGACTGTGGTTTCATTAAATTCTGTCCTTTCTGCTCTGGTAACTGAAAGGAGCTCATGCAGGTGGCCTAAGACAAGGGAGAAAAGCCCAGAAATCCTGTGTGGTGTCATCTCCATGTAGGCTAATGTGTCTGAGAAAGCTTTGAAAATCTTCTGTGTCTCTGCCTCAGACTTTCTCTTTGCCTCAATTGTGGTGACACAAGTGTTTTCTTTGCCATTAGCTCACCATATGGGAATCGGTGGCTTAACATGCATAACAGTGCAGCAAAAGTTTAGCATACGCTACAAAGCTTAATGACAAAAATATGTGTAGAATCAAATAAATCAGAATCTTACTTTTGGACTGGTTTTTGTGGGTGGAAGATTGTTCTTGCATTTCATTTTAAAGGCTTCATTCATTCCTGCAATAGAAAGCTATCTATCTGCTTTGTTTCTAATTTTGTCAACTTCACACAGTTCTTCACATGCAACAGTCTATAAAAGTCAAAACCTACACTAACTATTAGACACTAGATTCCAGGTACCTTCTCTACTATCTTGTTCCTTTATCTGAGATCTTTTTTAAAAGTATGTGATGTTTACAGTTTGACAGAAAGTCTTTTACTCATCTTAGAGGGTTTTGCACCAGGGGGGCCCCGTCAAGTGGGTATCCCTTAATCACACAGCCAAGCAGTTAAGCTAAAAAAGATTATTCTTTTTAACATAAACTCACAAAAATATGTCTTGTCGAGGCCTCCCAATATGATGTAATGCAAAAAATATATATAAACATAGGCATTATTCAGTGAAGTTTTGCAGTCTTGACAAGCTATCTATTACAAGATGGATCTTTTCCCTGAGAGGGAAAGTTAATCTTAGCATCAGAACAGAGACACTTTCAAAGTAAAATAAATGAAAAGGGGGATGTATTTGCTCACAAGAAGCTCAAATTTGTATAGGCCTTGAAAAAGTTGCAAACAAAGTCTGTTGAAGTTTGCATCAACATGTAGAGAACTGCAGTAGAAACATTAGGACGGGTGCGAATGGAACGGGAGTGGGAAGGTCACGGAGGGCAACCACCTGTAGGAGCATCAGGGGAAGGTTTATGAGCACAGCAGCTGCTGATGGCCATGGGATTTGCAGTCCATGAAGATCCCAGCTGATCTGTGTGAGGCTTTGCAGGACACCCAGACTGGGAGACACAGGGGTGGGACAGGATGGAGTAACTAATGACTCTCGACTCCTAGATGGTACAAAAGAGGCACATACAAAACCAGGTCATTGTCACCAACCTAAGAAGAAACCAGGAGATGTGGAGAGGCTTTCAGAGGTGGTATCCCTTGTCCTACCTGCCAGGGGAGTCCTGACCAGACCGCCTGGATACTCACATCTGGATGCCTGAATACATCAGTTTGGGTATGCATCCCTCATGGTGCTTATCAGCATATGGGCACAGAAGTGTGAGTATGAATAAAATGTTGTCAGTTTTTTAAATAAAATGACCTTGCTCTCTATATGGCCTTGCCTTGATCTTTGCTAGATCGTTGCTAGCGTTGCAGCATTATTTCCTACAGATGTATGGGAAATTCTGGCTTTCAAACAGCTTTGCATGTTGTTATGAATCAGTGATCACTCTGCCACCTGCTTGCAATGAACACGGGCAGGTTCCAGCACAGTTTGCCTCTAATACAGATACAGAGAGGAGTTACACATCCAAACCCATCATATGTTTGTTTAACTGTATTAGATTTGCACGGCTTTCCTTTTTGCCAATAAAATACAAAAAAAGGTAATCCTCTCGACATGCAGTGAAATCCTGGCTCCGCTGAAACCAGTGGCAGATATCCCATTGACTTCAGAAGGGCCAAGATTTCAGTGACGGCTTCTGGTCTTCCAAGCTGTTGAATGTGAAAGTTTAAAGCAATGGATGTCTGCAAAGATGCCATCTTACCAGGCTGTCCAGAGCTAGCACCATCAGAAAGAGTGAAAGTAGTAAAACTGCTCCAAAAAGAGCATCTTCAAAGAGCAGCTGAAGTTCAAGCAGGTTTTTAATAGCTTTTAAGGAACTATACAATACCCACTCCTGTAAGAGATGAAAAGTAAATAGCGTCTTTTCCATTGATTTTAATGGCAGCTCAGTTTGCCTCTCAGGAAAGGAGCAGCAATATTGTCTGCATATGTCCTTGAAATGTGTTCATTTCCTTCATACACAGGTTTCAATAAATTGCCATCCTGTCTTAGAACAGTACCTAAAATACTGGCTGACTTTTCCATCAAAATATTATCCGAGGCAATAGTGTTCTTTTCATCAAAATTGAAACATTTTAAAATATGTTGATACAAATTACTTGCACCCCCAAAGGCCTTTAGCACAAATGTTGGCTATTTCAAGAAAATAAAATTCATCGTACGTTATGAAACTTCATTTCGGCCTTCTGAAATCATGTTCCTATTTGTCTTGTATTCATTTTAAAATTGTTTCTATAACTTACGGCATGTTATATGCTGCTGCAGTTGGTGTATGACAACATAGCGTAATGTAATACAAACTAACATCATAGCTGAAATATTTTATTCCCTTCCTGGGTGGTACTATCTTTTAAAATCATTACTGTGTGCTGCTTTCTATCACTGAATGAAACCTCTTTCCTTGATCACTGTGTCTCCTGTTTTTTGCAAAGAACTGGTATGTTGCTCCCAGCCAAGTATTTCCTGTTTGCATTGGAACTGAACAGTCTGATAAACTGTTTCAACCCAACAGCAACAAGGGACGGTTCCATTGAGAAGATAAAATGGTTTAATGAGTAGTAAACAGAAGCCAAACTTAATGATTTTTTTAAAAAAAAAAATAGAATAAAATACAGTCCCACTGAAGTCATAAACTGATTTCCAAATACTAAAACCAGCATAAAGTAATATCAGTATAAACATTTAGAAACATAAGAAATATAGCACACACTTACAAATTTTAAACCAAAATTTCAAACTCCAACCCAAAATTTAAGTTTTCTAAATAGATAGTCTTTTTTGAATTTCTGTACTATGGGGTGTAGGGAAAATAGGTTCAAATGTCATTTATCTTTTGATTCAGAATAAAAACAAATTTTCAATGGCAAAATTTCCTGAACTCATAAATTCATGTTTTGATCAGGGCTGGTATTTACACAAACAAGTTAGAAGAAAATTCCTCTTTCCAAAAAGCACCACATGGCTATAAAACAGCATGAGTCCGAGCAAGCATTTAATCAAAACTGTTTAAATTCAGAATGGTATTAATAAACCATGAAGGAATTCACTCATTGTTCCAATATCAATTCATATATCATCACCATGTACAGTGTAAGATTTCTTAATAGCCAAAAATGCTGCCCATCAGCATAATCAGGAAGCACAAGTCAAAGTAAAGCTGTGTAATTATATACAAACCATTTCAGTTCACTCTTGCCAAGAAAAACATTAACAAAAGTGTTGGCTGCATGACCAATTAATTCCTGCAGAAGGCTTAGCGCATCAGACCATGAACGAGCCTCTTCACCTGTGATCCCCGAGCTCCCCAGCCCGGTGCTGGCTGCACATTTGTCCAGGCTTGGGTGTAAATGAGATCAGACGTTGGTTGCTGATGGTTTACAGGACAGTTAAAGATGTTCCATTACCAGAAAACCCATGATCACAGCCTATCAACAACAGTGGGGGGAGAGAGTAGCTCTGAAGTCATTCCACTGATTCAGTAATGCCAGGGTCTGCAACCGAGTGATACGCCTGAATACATCAGTTGTAAGATTGTTTTGCATGACCAGAATAAAGTTGTCATAAAACTAGCAAGAACAGAGACTTTAATGTATAATTTAAAAAGTTGCTAAATGATCCACTCAATTGGGTTCACCTGGACACATTTAGTTGTGAACTTTCAGCTTTCACAGCCATTCTTTGCAGCTATTAGTTGCAGTCTTGTTTTCACAAGACTCTTCGGATTCAGAGTCAACTTTGGTAAGAGCAACCCATTACAAGAACTGCTACTGCCCTGAAAAAAAGCTTCCAGTGGTATAAAATGCTGCAGCCTACTTGGTTGGCAGAGCAGATCATAGCCCAGTGCCACATTCTTCACATTTCGACCCCACCACATAAGAAATACATTTCCAGATTTCTTGTCTGGTGATCATATGCCCACATAGCTATGTCAGTGGACGAATTCATCTCCTGCATTATCACCTCCTCCACCAGCTGTGTTTCTGGGGCAACTACCAAAGTCAGCAAAGAAGCTCCAAAGTGCAGAAAATGGAGGATTCGCAGGAGCAGTCTCCTTCTAGGTGGATGAAAGAAGTTGGATCATAGCCATGCCACCTAACACAGGACTGGTATCAGTGCAGAGAGGGTTTTCATATTTCATGGATTTAAAGTTGAATTGGGATCGGAATCTATTCTGAGAAGACATAAACAGGGTTACAGACTCCATATTTTTCCAAATAACTTATGGAAAAATCTCATGTTTGCGATTTAGCTTAGCTCCAGCTGTTCCTCACAGTCACCTAGTACGCACAGCAAATGCATCGCAGTCAGTGGAAATTGGGCTGTTACTGACTTCAGTAGGGCCAAGATGGTATTAGTGCTCTGCCATCTTTCTAAATGCATAACTCTCCTCACCCAAATGAATACCTCAAGCACTACAAGAAGATAATTTATTTTGAATAAATAGAAAAGTGGGGCTATAGTGTAATTATTTCCTTTTTCTAAAGCTTGGAGCTAAGATTTTACGGAAGCAGGTACATGAGCAAGCCCAGAAAAGCACCCAACTGTACAGCTAAAAAGACTGGCATTAAGCCCCCATTGTTACTTGGGACATTCATCAAGACAGGTAAGCACCAGTCTCTGAATGCTTATATGTGTTTAGAGCCTGCCGTCCATCAATTCATCCCGGTTGTCACTTCTTCTGGAAGATGTTGAGCACTTTTTCTCATTGCAGGTTGCGCTTCCATGTCCCTTTCCTTTATCCCAAGGCTGCAAAAAGGTCCGAGGCATCCTGAAGAGTTACCAGAAAGCGTTGTTAGTCAGAGGGAGCTCACTCCTGCAGGAGGGGGAAATGAGAAGTGGCTGCAGTCATGGCCAAGGCTCTGCTAGCTGACTCTACTTGCTGGCAGCAGCTCAGTTCCTCTCAGGCAAGGTAATATTTGTTCCCGTAGCCAGCTCACACAGCCAGTTCTCACCCTCATCCCGGGAGGCACCGAGCTGCTGCTGAATCAGGGTTACACAAAGACAAATGAGCCCAACGGGAAGGGGCAGGGAAGCGGAGACAGCTCACACTCATAAAATAAGAAACACAGAGTTAGAAGAATTACAGAAACGATAAAATCCATCTGCACTTTGGAAGGTCCTTCTATCAGCAGAGCCTGGGAAGTCCTTTCCCCCCAGTAATTCCTCTTCTATATCATCCAAACCTCAAATTCCTCTCTGGAAATGAATGTGGATCGGGCTATATTTCCCTGTGGTTATTGCTGAATGACTCAAAACTTTTCCCTCCCTTTTCCTGTGAGACCAAGGGGCTACTACAACCACCACCGCAAAATTTTACATTCTGTGTTTTAGTTCTGGGAAAGAAGTACCTCTGGGCCAACAGGACATGGAAATGGCTTACAAGTTTCAACTTTCTTTAATTGCAAACACAAATTACCACCGATATGTAAAATAAAATGCAATAACATAAAGTTAAGCTCTTTGGCTGGGTTGAGAGAGGCTTGCAGGGGTAAACAGAAAGTGTATGGCTCCGTAGCAGATTAAGTCAGATGTCGTCCCTTTGCTACAACATAAGCTACTGCTTTTATGAGCTGGGCCAAAACAAACTGCCTCGAAGCATCCTTGCTGTATTGCTACAAACACCCCACACCTAATGTACATTAACCTGGGCATATCTCCAGCAGGTTCTTCTTAGGACTTGTCTGGTAAGGTCAAGGGAGAGAAGACCACTTTCAGGAGCACCTCGTAGTCTCTGAGCTGGACCCACTGCTGAATGTAGCAGTGCCATCAGATGCAAGGCTGAGCAATGACTTCTTTGCCTTGGTCTTCAACCAGCAAGGTCTCTCAGGCCTTTGTGCCTAGCAGCAATGGTCAGGGAGAAGGGAAATTCAAAATAGGCCAAAGAATTGAGTCAGTGGTTTCTTGGGAAACCTTGAGGTATACAAGTCCATGGGGCTGTGGAGGACAGCAAGATGAACAGGAGCTAGCAGTGTGCCCCGGCAGCTTGGCAGGTCATAGCAGCTTCCTATGAGGAGCTTAGGGAAATGGATCTGAGCTATTTGCAGTGATCCATGGTGGGAGGAGGAGAAACAACAGGCATGAGTTGAAACAAGAGAGTTTTAGACAGGATATAAGAAGACACTTTTTCAGCCTGAGTACATCCAGGCAGGGGCACAGGTTGCCCCGGGGAGGCTGTGCAGTCTCCATCCGTGGAGGTTTTCAAGACCCAACTGGGCAAAGCACTGAGCAACCTGGTCTGCTCTCACAGCTGACCCTACTTGGAACAGGAGGCTGGACCAGAGACCTCCTGAGGTTCCCTCCAACATAAATGACTCTCTGTTATAATTTTTCTATCCAAGTGATTTTTGTTCTCTCATACTTCTGCATATATTTGGATATTTGTTTCTTTGCAAGCACTTTGGCAACATCCATTTAATAAATAGAAAAACGGAACTTTATTACACAGGCAAGTATCTTCGGGGGGGGGGGGGGAGGGCGGAAGAGCATTACAAGCAGACCAGCTGCCTGTTACCAATTTTAAAGTATACTTTCTAAAGTCTAATGCAATGCAAAGTAACCCTCTTA
Source organism: Gorsachius goisagi (assembly GCA_018403395.1). NCBI lineage: Eukaryota > Metazoa > Chordata > Aves > Pelecaniformes > Ardeidae > Gorsachius > Gorsachius goisagi. Next base: position 45,052 of record BOSO01020809.1, on the reverse strand, counting down.
AACTCAGAAAATTAAATGGCAACAGAAGAACCAAACCCTTCCATACTTAAACCTGTAAACAGCCCCTAGGAACAGCAGTCAGGTGGTGCCTCTGGTGCCTTTTCTTGCTCTCCTTCCCCTGGGAAATGTTGCTTGCTTGCATTGCTCATGGCACATGGGCTGAACACTATGTCTACTGCTGCTCTATGCTTCACACTCCTCCCTGCTTTTGCCCAAGAAACCCCAGAGATCTCCAGATCATAAGGGAAAAGTTTGACTGAACAGCTGTTCATATACTTGTTCTGCAGTTCATGCTGATGTTGGCAAGTTTTGACCAAAAATTGCTCTGTCAACAAGTGTACCTGGTCTCTTTCCGTGAAGAAAACAGTATTACAAATGACAGCATGAAAACTCTGCACTTCCAAGTGTTATTTTATGCATGTGTAGCAGAGTCCTTCCCATTCCATCCCAACTATCCCTGCAGCAACAACAGAGCCAGTGAGTAATAGGGAGCTTTGCTCTTGGTCTCTCTGCTTTTGCCTCTCTGGGAGGCAGCGAGCCGGCGGCCTCGCCGTTAGCAGCAGCAGCAGATGTGTTGTTGCCAGAGCACGAGGGAGTTTTTTTCAATCCCAATACTCTGCTGTAGCACCTGCGCTGAAATGTGCTAGTAACAGAGCTCGTTTGCTGAACTTTAAGCTGAAATGCCTGGAATATCCTTTACACAAGACTCCACAAGCCAGCTGCACGCTGAGCAGTTGTCTTCCAAGTAGAGAAAAGGATGGTCTATAGTCTGCCTGGGGAGGTCCGAGTGGCTGATGCTGAGCCTGGAAGCACCAGCTGAAGGCTGTAACTCATTGCTCAGGTAGGCTTGTAGGTAATTTTACTTGGATCTCAGAAAGGTATGAACGCACATATCTCATTTCTCATAAATTTCTCAAGCAGAGAAAACTGACTTTTCTACTGGGCGAGAAAGCTTTGTAGGGCTTTTAGAAGACCTGACAGCCTGCAGTGACAAAAGAAAGGTCAAAATCAGCTTGTTCCCTTGTGTCCTCTCCATAGGTATCTCCAAACACATTTTGGGTTATGTCTTCCCTTTACAGGGTTGCATGATGGAAGATTAAAATCACTGGCCACCATGGTCATTCTTCCTTCATTCCTCAACTGGTTTTGGCCTTTCACTAAACTTACCCAATACTTTCCATTATAAGGACCTTCTAGCTTTGCCAAAGTTCAGTCATTCTCGCTGTAATTTCTTCTGCTGGCTGGATGCCTCTGGCTGATTTTGTTTGGACTTCTTTTGATAATTTTTTTGGAATATTTTCAGTTATTTCCAAGAAAGAACCTAAGGGAAAAATGTATATATTGTTGTCTGTGTCAAAAACTTGTAGAAGTTGTATTTTAAAAACTCTTGTTTCCCAGGCTTTGGAGCACAGTCCTGAAATCTGGTGGGTAGATGATCTTTGTGCCTGGAGTGGCCTTTTCTCTTTCCCAGTGGAAATCTGCTCAGCGTAGAAGCAAGATGTCAGCCACAGATTTGTATAGTGAAGAAAACTTTAAGTCTTTAAAGAGTTCTGCCTCACTTGCTGTAAAGGTCAGAGAAGAGGCAGGGGAAAAAAGAAATTCTTATTTTCAAAGCTTGTGGCTTCAGCGCTAGAGAACAAGACTCTGACTCTGCCTGACAGCGCCTATGTGATGTGAGAAGCTGCACTGGGTCTGGTTGGGGTGGAGTTCATTTCTTCACAGCAGCCTGTATGGTGCTGTAGTTTAGATTTGTAACCAAAACAGTTTTGGTAACGCACCGATGTTTTTGCTGTTGCTGAACAGTGCTTGCAGAGCATCAAGGCCACCTCTGTTTCTAACTCTGCTGCCCCAGCAAGTACATTGGGAGTAGGCAAAAGGTTGGAAGAGGACAACAGACCCAAACTGACCAGAGAGATATTCCACACCATATACATCATGCTCAGCAATAAAACAGGGATTTATTTTTTTTTTCCAAAGTAGCTATTGCTTAGTGACTGGCTGGGCATCAGTCTGCTGGTGGGAGGTGAGGAGTGATTGCCATCAGTTGGGATTTTATTTTTCTTTTTTTTTTCCCATTCACTTATTAAACTGCCTTCATCTCGACCCATGATTTTTTCTCACTTTTGCCCTTCCAATTCTCTCCCCCATCCATCTGGGGGAAAGTGAGCAAGCAACTGGGTGGGAGCTGAGCTGACATCGGCTGTCCTCAACCCACCCCAGCAACTCGCCAACATCCAGCTCACCCTAGTTTATCATTAACCACGTTTTTCTCTACAGTCCTGATAGGAACCCTATGGTATCATTTGCAGAAGGGCTCACCCCTGCCATGGAAGTCAATGGGACCCAGCCTTCAAGCATGTAAAATAATGTGCATGACTGTAGCTGGACCGCCAGGTTTGTGCTATCATCATAGCACTTCAAGTTCATCCACTGCTTATGAGAGGATGACTTTTAACTTTAATCTTACTGTGGCTCAGTCCTATAAAATGAAGGTAATAATACTCCTTACCACTTGCAAATTTTAATTAACATTTGTGAAATATATAAACACTACCCAGATGACAGGCATAGAGGAAATCAATAATTTTATCTTCAGAGCAGATGAATGTTGTAGTGAATGGGACCTAGAGGAACAATGAAAAGGTGGTGAAATGTTGAATGGGTGCTCACTAAATGAGTTCAGTCCCTTCTCTGTACCAAATAAATGGATTTACTGGAGAAAAATTAATACACTATTATAAACTAAAATCCATATCAATACTGTTTATCAGGAGGAATAAATATGTCTTGTCAATAATTCCAAACATGCAGGTAAGTTTCCATGGGACCATGGGAAATCTTTCTCCTGGCATTTCCTACCTCGTGAGCGCCCAATTTCACCACCTCAATAGTGCTCTTCGACAGCGATTATTTGTGTGTGGTATATATGAAGTCTGACAAAATAAAAAAGACATGGGATTTCTCCAAAGCGTTCATTAATATTTTCAGTGAATATCTACCCTGTAATCTACCTGAAAGAAGACAGAAATACTGCATCCGAAGCAACTGTTGACAGTATGATCTCAGAAGCAATACACAAGGGACTATTTACCACTACCTATCTTTTGGTTCATTAGTTTCTTTTGAAGTCTGTTTACTCTAAAAAGCAAGACCAATGTAAACCTGGTAAATACGACTGAAAATATTTATTAGAGTGGCTACCTTTTATTGTCATTAGGCCCCAACAAGCAAAACTTCAAAAGTTCAACATTCTCCATAAACAGTAATTTACATAAATTACAGATGTGTTCTACATAGTGAGCAAAATACTTTACAGTTGCAATCATGATGTTCCCTGGTTTTCAAAGTTTTTTTTCTGTACTTTTTGGGCCAAATTCAGAGCTGAAGAGTTGTAATTTAATATTCCCCTGGACCTACTTACACCCACTTGTTGAAGCATGAGGGAGTCCTGGTGGGTGTAACTCACAGGCTGAAGAGCCAAAATACATTGCAATAATGTTAACTTAATGTAGGGAGGATTCAGTGTCTTTTTATTTGCTTTTCTTGCTGTGCTTCTCTCCTGTGGCCAAGCAGTATAGAAGCCATACTCAGCCTCTGTTCGACTCTTAGGTCTGCACTGCAAGGCAAGAGGTCAGGAAGACCATATATGACACATTTGGACTTGTCGTGTGGATCTATATTGCCATAACCAGCAAATTTGAGAAACGGACACACCTGAACCAAGACCTGTTGGTGTCTGCAAGTAGATTACACCGGCTTCCACTCCCTCTAGTGCCCGATGGCCTTACGGAGATGCCTCTGTGCATTGCCCTACCTCTGAGAGAAGGCACACAGCTAGACAGGAGCCCAGCTGCCCCTGAATTCCAGAAGAAATTATGTAGCACCTAACGACAGCTGGAGGATGCTGCTCCAGGCTGACAGCACTCAACTCTGGGTTCCTGCTAGCTGTCTCCCACTGAAGATAACTGGAAACTGAACGTCATTGGCATTTGGACAGTCTCAAAACACAGCAAGATCTTTACCTCCCCCCATAAATATGAATGAAACCCTGGCCAGTATCATTTTGATATGCTCCAGCCAAAGAGCTGACCCGGTTAGACCTCAGGGAATCAGAAATTATTTCTGAGGAAATAGAATTATTTTACTCTGTGTGTTGAAAGAAACACACACTATGAACAAACAAAATGTTGTTACTAATGTATAAAAATCTACTTCTGCAAGCATCCTAATAAAATCAGGCACTAATTATTTGGTCTTGGTTTTACTGTGTTCAACATTTAAGCACTCTAGCAGTAGTGGAATTACTTTTCATTATGTGAAATTTTGGCGCACAAAAGGTGAATACTTTATTGGTTTAAATATTCAGCAGACACAACAGCTACAGTTGTTTTCAGCAATTTTGACAAGATATTGTGCAAGGAAATCAATCTATAAATTGCCAGAATAAAATTTCCCAAACTTTCTGAATCAGAAATCATTGCTCTTCATTCAAAATATGAATAAAAACCATAATGACATGTTTCATCCAATATCAAAAATATAAAATTGGTCCCTAAATCTCATCTGCAGGTAATTGTAATAGCTGTACTTCTAATTGCATTCCAGCATTTTGCTTTTCCTTAAATTTAGGACTATTCTAGAGCTATTCATGTTATCCTTCCAAGAAATCCAGGTTCTCAAAGAAAAAGGTCACAGCAATTGAAAGACAAGAGAACCAGTGCACAAGCCTTTGCATGATCAACATCCAAACCATAGCCAGAATAAATCTGTATCTCTGAGCAATTCTGGCATCCTGAAAAGATACCCAGCTGTTTTGCTGCCTTCAGAATCTTCTTTAGTTTCCCAGTTAGTCAAAAAATCGGAAAGGAGAAACAAAAAACAGCCTCACTTCTCAGAGACAAGTCTAGATAAGTAAATACTTTCAAATTACCCAGATTAAGAAAAGCCTCATCTGTGGATTTAACAAAATTATTAGTAAGTAACTTCACCATTTGTTCAGGATCATTTACAAACTCATTACCCAGATCCAAGGATAATGTCTTCACTCTGGGCACAGATCCAAAACGGTCATTAACAACAATATGAAATTGTTGTAGAGGAAAAGATTTATCATTAGAATATGTTAAAATACTCAACTCTTTTCAAATGCACATTTTGTATTGAACCCAAATGGTCCTTACTTCAGACAAATGATCTTCCACATATGGTTCCCGTGTCACATGCAGTTCTCCTCAATGATGCATGCAATTCGTTTCCAGATTTATTTTATTTTTTTTTTTAATTGTTGCCCTTTGTATTGCATCTGGGCTCAGGCAATGAGAAGGCTGCCAATCAAAAGAGAATGCCACACATACCTATCTCCACATGCATGGACCGAAGCTTCCTCCAGAATCGCTCTAAGACTACAAATCGCCAAATAGCTTGTGGTTGGAGAAGAGAGCAGTGATGCTGACAAAATTTTGGAGGTTAGGCTGTGGGAAAGAGCCAGGAGAGGGTAATGGTCTGTTGTGGAGTGGAGTCAAAATGAACAGGAACTGTGCACATTGCCTCTGGTTTTAGATCACTGCAGCAAAGTCTGCACAATTTATTCTAAAGTGCATAGAGGGAGATTAAATTTGCATCTTTTCTTTTGGATTACTGCCGAATTTGAACCTGTTTTGCAGAGTAAAGTGAGTGTAAACCATTATAAATGAACCTCCTTGATATTCAAGAGAAGACTGTAGCAAAGAAAAAATGAACACACCCATGTGGCTGGCAAGTGCTGAAAGTCACCCTCTGGCATAGCAATGACAAAGCACTCGCCTGGGTACCTTATTTCAGCATTTGATGAATAAATTCTAATAGTTCCACACAAACAAGACGTAATAAGCCAATATGTAAACATCTCTAAACAAGGGTGGTTTGCTTAGATCCTCCAGACCTTCTCTGAGCCTGAACCTGGCTGCAATGTGGGATCACTTTGTGACAGGCAGCCCGTTGCGGTAGGAAGCTGCTGTTATATTATTATTATTGGATGAAAAAACAGGCCTCATAATTTATGTCCTGAACTAGAGTAACAAAAAAGTCTGTAAAATGAAGTATTTCTGTGAAATTAGATTTCCCTAGAACATAGTCTAAAGTTTCCTAAAAATAAAAGAACATGAAAATATGCTTGAAACTTTTTCTGAGAAGATCAGTGGTTCTAACCAGAGAGGCAGTGTAATTGTGTTTGGCAAATTTCACCATAGCTTTAAAAGAAACTTGAAAAATATAAAAGAGTGTATAAAAAGTTCAAGCTTGTGAAGGCCCAGGACCAGGCAATGCTAGTTATACATTGCACCCTGTATTATGTATTGTATTGCACCCTAAATATGTATGTATTCTGTGATTTACCTAGCTATTAGGAATATCTCTTGATCCCCATGGAGTAAGAAATGGAGACAAAGCTTAAGGTCTGGGAGGTCCAACTGTGTGGGGAGCTCGGACCTAAGCAGAAATAAGAGGAGGAGCCTGAAACTAGCACCTGATTTAGTTGTTCAGGGTCAGCATCTGTCTGAAACCCAGGCAGTGGAAGGATGCTGGAGAGAGGCCGCTCTTGTTAGCTGAAATCAAGTATGCTGGGATATCTGCACGGTAGGTAGGGCTGAAATTTGGGAGAACTGAGCTCAATTTCTTTTCAGGCCACAGGTTATGTCTCTGAGTGATTCCCAGAGTCCTTGTGCTTGAATATCCTCTTGGGCAGAGCTCACAGGGCATGGGAAGAGGACAACCACACTGTCTAGTTCTGTGTAGTCCCCGTAAAGCAATATGGTTTCACCCAGAACAAGAAACAGTTCAAACCTTGGGATGCCACTGCCAACAAAGTGCTCACCAAGCCACTTCCCATCATTTATCAGCACTCCTGGCTAACCAGGGATGTTCCAGCTGACTGAACGTTAGCCAATGTGACACCCGTCTACAAGAAGGGCTGGACTGAGGATGCGGGGAACCACAGGCCTGTCAGTCTGACTTCAGTGCTGGAGAAAGTTATGGAGCAGATAATTTTGAGTGCCATTACATGGCTCGTACAGGAAAACCAGGCCCAGTCAGCATGGGTTTATGAAAGGCAGGTCCTGCTTGACTAAACCTGATCTCCTTCTACGGAAAGGTGACCTGCTGAGTGGATGAGGGAAAGGCCATAGATGTTGTCTACCTAGACTTTAGTAAAGCCTTTGGCACTGTCTCCCACAGCATTCTCCTGGCAAAACTGGCTGCTTATGTCTTGGATGGGTGTACTCTTCTCTGGGTGAAAAACTGGCTGGATGGCCAGGATCAAAGAATGGTGGTGAATGGAGTTAAATCCAGTTCCAGGCTGGTCACAAGTGCTGTTCATCAAGGCTCAGTACTGGGGCCATTTCTGTTTAACATCTTTACCAACAACCTGGATGAGGGGATCATGCGTACCCTCAGTAAGTTTGCGGATGACACCAAGTTGTGCAGGAGTGTTGATTCACTTGAGGGTAGGAAGGCTCTACAGAGAGATCTGGACAGGCTGGATCAATGGGCCAAGGACAATTGTATGAGGTTCAGCAAGGCCAAGTGCCGGGTCCTGCACTTGGGTCACAACAACCTCATGCAATGTTACAGGCTTGGGGATGAGTGTCTGGAAAGCTGCCTGGTGGAAAAGGACCTGGGGATGTTGGTCGAGAGCTGCCTCCATATGAGCTGGCAGTGTGCCCAGGTGACCAAGAAGGCCAATAACATAGAATCATAGAATGCTTTGGGTTGGAAAGGTCATCTAGTCCAACACCCCTGCAGTGAGCAGTGACACCTTTAACTAGATCAGGAATAGAAGCATGCTGGCTTGTATCAGGAACAGTGTGGCCAGCAGAACTAGGGAAGTGATTGTCCCCCTGTACTCAGCACTGGGGAGGCCGCACCTTGACTACTGTATTCAGTTTGGGGCCCCACACTATAAGACAGACACTAAGGTGCTGGAGCGTGTCCAAAGAAGGGCAACGAAACTGGTGAGGGGTCTGGAGCACAAGTCTTATGAGGATTGGCTGAGGGAACTGGGGTTGTTTAGCCTGGAGAAGAGGAGGCTGAGGGGAGACCTTATCGCCCTTTACAACTACCTGAAAGGAGGTTGTAGCAAGGTGGGTGTCGGTCTCTTCTGCCAAGTAACAAGTGGTGGGACAAGAGGAAAAAGCCTCAAGTAGTGCCAGGGGAGGTTTAGATTGGATATTAAGAAAAATGTCTTCACCAAAAGGGTTGTCAATTATTTAGCTTGGCAGCGTTAGCTTAACAGTTTGTCGTAGTTTAACCCCAGCTGGCAACTAAGCACCACACAGCCACTCGCACTTGATAATCTTAAAGGTCTTTTCCAACCTAAACAATTCTATGAGTCTGAAATACTCCCACAGGTTGGCTGGAGGAAGTGCCACGGGGACTGCCGCGTCTTTGTCGGCATTGCCTGTTGCAGCACTGTCCCCCTGTGCCTTCACCATAGCCTGACCCAGGGAGACCAGCAGCATTTAGACCACACCCTGCAACCCACATCCTGGAGGTAGGATTGGATGTTGGAAGTCAGGCTAAACATAAGGCAGGTCTCCTCTGGACATAGTGGTTCAGACCATCATTTTCAGAGTGCTCATCGAACAAGAACTGGAAATTTGGGGAGCTGTTCATATAGGCAATTGCAACAGAGACAATGGAGAGGGGACTGGAGAGCTGAATCCATTTACAGATGGAAAGGGGCACGCTCTCACTGTTTTTTAAAGCCAGTATGTCTAAACTATGCCACTCAGTGGTTGGGGTGGGCTTTTTTGGGATCTAGAACTCTCTTGTTTAATCCAAATGGTTTTGATGAAGAAACTATATGCTCCATAGTATCAATAATCCACTGATACCCAGCTCATTAAGTATACTTGCTCCATTGCCCCATCTCCACAAACCACCAACGATCTGCCTTCCCCTTCATTAATCCGAGGGTTGATAAGTGGTGACGATGGTGTCCAACAACTCTACCTTCTTCTGGTGGACGGAGATGGGTCAGTGGGAAGAAAAAAGGAACGCTTACTTCAGAAACTGAAACACAAAATACTTGGGTTTAGAAGGAAGACTGGACACATGAAACAGTTCACAAGTTTCCTGAATTTATTTACTTTTAAAGTGGTATTAGTAGAAGCTCATCAGGAATTTAAAAATATAATGTATTGATAAGAAATTCAATGTGGAATGCCACTTACACCATTAAAAGAGAATATAGAAGCTTACTTTAGAAATATGAAGTGTCCCACTATGTCCACAAATTAAAAAATATTTTAAAGTCACAAGAATGGAGGTAGATATCAGGCCTAATGAATCAATCATGAACTCCATATGAATTCAAAATACTCATTATTTTTTCTTTCGGTTAGTAAGGAACACGTTTCCCTCAGACACAGCAGTTCACTCATCAGTCTGAAATTTTTGCTGTCCTTCAGTTCACTAGGGTTACTGTCTGAAGACTTAGAAAAGTGTTATCAGTTATTGCTTTTGAGGAATTTTCTAAATTCCTGCACAGTCCTGCTCCTTGCACATTCCCTGATGACACAAGTTTAAAGTCATGTTCTTCTTTCTTCTTTTTTTTAAGCATTCCTTCAGCGCTGTGTTTTCAAAGAGTAATTTTTCTTTGGAGAAATGGAGCTTCACTGCTGGTTTCATCCAGTCTGTGAGGTTTAATGAAAAGATTTCTTCTTGGAAGCATACTCGTGGGCTTTGGATCAGAGTCTAGATAGTTTTTAGTTTGAGAAACTGAATGATATTGATTCTTCAAAACAAAATTCATGAGTTAATTTAGGATTCAGAATAAATTACACAACTGACCAAACGTTAATCGGTCTTATAAACACTGCAAAAGCTGTTGTCCTAATCCAACGCAACACTACAGCACATCTGTACATACCTGATGACTGCATTCAGATTTAAGTGTTTTACTCACAACTTGTACCAAAAATAGATATTCCAGTCAACTACCAGAGCGTAAACTAAAACCTGAGTCAAGTCTCTTTGATATCCGAGCCCTGCTTTAAAGCAGCAAATGGCTACTGCAGCTGGTATTCAAGTATTTTCAGCAATCCCAAGCTGAAGGTACTGCTTCCGAGTCAGCGAAAAGCACTCAAGTGGATGGCAACTCAAGTCATCAGACCAGCCGAAGGAATTAAATTTTCTGTAATTTAATTTTTGCTCTACAGTGATTACTTTTTGTGGATTTAATCCTTCATTCCTTGCTCAGGCAAGATCACACCTGATAGGTTTCCAATGCTTTTTGACCTGATGTTAACTTAATACCATGATACTGCACCATGACCTTTCTGGTATGCTATGATCCTTACGTAGGTCCTCTGCAAAGACTACATAGCATGATCATTTCTTTGGGCATCCCCTCATTCAACATACCGTGACACCAATAATGGCAAAGGAAAAATCGTGTGCATGTCCCCTCTGTGATGGGAGACTCTCTGGTGCCTCCGCTACTTTGTTTGGCCCCACAACGAATTGGTGCACATTGCACTAGCTCTGCTTTGTCAGCACTGATGTTAATAGTCAAAACTGGATTATCGTATCAGCATCTTCAATAGCCTAAATTTGGGTACCTTTGAAAAAATCAAAGCGCACCTTTCGTGAAAACAGGAGCCTGGAAACGACCCATTATTCCTGGCAACATCCAGAACTGGAGAAATAAAAGACGGCTGGCCTCTACCTCCCTAATCCCACAAATATTTACACGTTCTTCAGTGCGTGCGCGGCACGTAATCCCATTGAACCCAACGGGATGGCTCGCGGCGCTTCGCTCGGCGCCAGGGTGAACTTCGCACGTTTCGGCAGCCTCTTCCCAGCCGATGTCTACGCACCCACGGCTCCAGGACCTCTCATCGGCGTGTCGCGGTGTGAGGCACGCTGGCCTGGCGAGCCCGGGCAGTGCGACGCTCACGAGGACGGCTTTAGGCGAAAACCCCCGGGGACCTGTCACCCGCCTGGGGAGGGCAGGGAGAGGACCGTTCTCCCTCCCGGCAGCACCACGTCCCACTCAAGGTCCTCGGTCACCCGTGGGTCCCCTGTGAGTCCCGTCCCGGGCTGCTCCCCACGGGCGGACCCTGCTGCACGCAGCCCCGCACCCCGGGAACCCCACGCTCCCGCGGGACGCGGCGGGGCGGGGAGCGACGCCCCCCAGCCCCAGCCACCGGCGGGGCCCCGAGCCCGCCCCCGCCGCCCGGCCCCGGCCGCGGCCCCTTCCCCGGGGCGGAGGGAGGGGAGGCGGGGCCGGGCCGCGGCTCCGCGGGGCTGGCGGCGAGAGCGCGGTGCCGCCGGCGGCGGAGGAGCGACGGCGAGCGGCGGCGGCAGGGGCAGGGGCAGCGGCAGCGGCAGCGGCCGGGGGTGCGCAGCAGGGCCCGCGGCGGGGGCGCGGCTGCCCCCGGCATGGCCCGGCAGTAGGCAGGGAGCGCCGCCCGCCCGCCGCTCCCGGCGGCAGCCCCCGCCGCGCCCCGTCCGTCCTATGCGACCCGCCCCGGCGCCAAGATGAAAGGTAGGGACGGCGGCGGGGCGCCCGCTCCGCCGCACCCAGGCGTGCGCCGCCGGCAGCGGGCAGCGGGCAGCGGGCAGCGGGCAGCGGGCAGCGGGCAGGGAGCAGGATGCAGGCAGGGAGCAGGGTACAAGCAGGGTTGTGCGAGCAGGCTGCGGGCAGGGGGTGCAGGCAGGGAGCAGGATGCAGGCAGGGAGCAGGGTGCAAGCAGGGTTGTGCGAGCAGGCTGCGGGCAGGGAGCAGGCAGGGAGTAGGGTGCAGGCAGGGGGTGCAGGCGTCGGGCAGGCAGGGAGCAGGGTGCCGGCAGGGAGCAGGGTGCGGGTAGGATGCATGCAGGGAGCAGGGTGCGGGCAGGGGGTGCAGGCGGCGTGCAGGCAGGGAGCAGGGTGCGGGCAGGGTGCAGGCAGGGCACCATGCGGACAGGCTGCAGCCAGGGATGGTGTCGGGCAGCGTGCGGGCAGGGTGCAGGCAGGGTAAGCCGGCCGCAAGCGGGGTGCTGGCAGGGCAGCGCGCAGGCAGGGTGCAGGCAGGGCAAGCCAGGTGCGGACAGAACACCGGCAGGGCACGGGCAGCCGGTGCCGGGAGCCGGCAGAGCGTGGGTCTCACCGCGACCCCGGGGGGCAGCCCCGGCCCGGCGCACGGGGCTCTGCGCCGCCGCTTGGCTTGGGTCGGTCCCGCTCCGGGGAGCGGGGTGTCCCTGCGTGTGCCCCCCGTCACGTGCAGTCCCCCCAGCACCTTTCGTCTCGGCCACCCAACTTTTATCTCCCCCCTTCCCCGGCGTCCCCGGAAGACGACTTTTATTTCTCCCTAATTTATTGTTTATTTTTTGCCAGTGTTTCGCGATGTTCTTGGTGTTGCTTCTAAACATCTGGCAGTGATTAGGTGCCAGTAGAGGCTTAACTGGCTTGTGAAATGTATTTGGCATATTTCTCCTCAACATCCACCGACTGGAAAATATTTGGTCTTTGCTTTGCATCTGTTAAAACTGAAACCTTTTTCTTTTCCTTTTTCTCTATTCCCCCCCCCCCCTTTCTGTTTTAAATGGGTGAACTGTGAGGCTTCTACTGGTTGACCCCGTCCTCCAAGGTTGTGGCTGAGAGGTATTAGATAGTGCACTTTTAAAATCAAATAAAGAAGCGGATTGCCAAATTGCTACACTGTAACCTAGTAAAGATATATTAGGGGGGTTGCGAGAAACCCTTCTGTTGATGAAAATTGATAGCCTTACAGCAAAAGGCAGAGACTTTACACACTGGGGAACAGTTACAATGAAAACATCAAAGGACATTACGCAAAGTTTAGGAAGTAGTTGGGAGTTTGTGAGAGTTGAATCTAGTTTTTCTTCAGAGGCAAAAATAAACTTGAAGGGTGGAAGGAAAAAAACCCCGTACATATAAGAAAATTGCTTTTGGGCACCAGTGTGCCTGCACTTGGATTGCAGAGTTTGCTTCCAGATGCCAGGAGGCCAGTAAACATCATGATAGTTACACTTAGTTTCCAGAGTCTGGGACACCAAATGATGTGATTATTTATTCACTTGCCAGAGTAGCTGCCTGGAGGGAGGAGAAGCTTTCGGGGGGGAGTGAGGGGGTGTAGTATTTTTGCGAGCCCACACACGCTATTTAAGTTACTTCTGGCACTGTGACATGGTGTCTCTACAGGGCCGTGCAACATATTAGAAATAATGTATTTACAATGTTCTTTATTTATAGGGTACTCGTGCCAAAAGTTTTGTCATCAGCTTGTCATTATCGGCATAAGTGCAATGGCAGGAATAAACCAAAACAATGGGGACCCAGTAATGTAAACCCATGCCTGTTATCACCAAAAGCCTTACGCTCTATTTTTGTTGGGGCTGAGGCTGTGCCACTTTCGGGGGGGGGGAGGCAGGATGCGAAGGACCGAGGATGACAATAACATGCGAGTCGTGTCTCCTTCTGTTCTGCCTCCATCGCTCTCCTTTGCAACGTGGAGAAGTGGCATTTGGAGGGAAGATGTTACTCCTGCTGGGAGCACATGTTGGTGCCCCACGCTCCAGCGAGAGGGAGATGCTTCACTCTGGTTGCTAGTTTTGGTTTCCCTAAGAGCTATCACAGCCATCTTATTTCTTTCCCCCGCAGAGTTACGGAAATCAGCAATAAAACATGCAAAGAAGCACACTTAAATAACTGTGCTAATAGCAAGAGAAAAGAGAAACTTCAAACAAACCATCACATCAAGTGCCATTGCCAGTATTATGGAAGTCAGAGAGTCAAACCAAATTTTGACTCTGTGATTTCCTTTTACTGGGTACAGACTTGATTTCTCCTATTTTCTATTTAAATGTGATGGTGGTGATAACTGTAGGACTTTAGAACTCGGTGTAGTTACACATTTTTCTCAATAACAACAAAACGATCTCTGTTGATTGCAGCTGTCTCTGTATCCACCCTCCCTGGAGAACCGAGGAATATCTAAATAATTACATCACTAAATATCTGTAAGGAATAAATTATATTTTCCATTGCTGGTATTCATAATGTGTTATGTTTTAAATCAGTAAGACAAATTGGAGTTTATGTTTAATGTGCTGGCAGTTTTATTTCCAACAAACTACACTGAGCTCACAAACTTTGCGATACTTTTTAGTAATAATTCATGTGATTTATAAAGGGAATTGAGTGCTTTAGGGTCCGATGTATCTTTATCAAATGATACTTCTAAGTTGTAGTTATTTATTGGGGTATGAAGGAGTATTTGTTGCCTAGGAAACAAATGAAAACAGCTTCCTCGTAGTCAAACACACCACATGTTCGAAAACGTCGGCCCTAATTTAAGACAGGGACAAGCGTTGTTGAAACTGAGAACTTCTCTCTCTATATCTATGATGTGTTTTGTAGTAATGATTGCTTTAAGCTGTATCTGTAATCACTACTGTCATGGCAGTTCTGGTGATAAGTATTTTCATCTGAAGCGTGGATATTGTTTGGATAACGACTTAATACTAACGCCCAAAATCGGGCTGTGACAAAGTCAAGGCGGTTGCTTTGGGGCTGTTGCTCCAGGATGGCAGAGGAGCTCTGCGTCACGGCACCCAAGGTAGCTCAGCGGCTTCTTTCCACTGATCCTCCTCCTCCTCCTCCTCCCTTTCTGCCATCGCAGGCACCTTGCTATGTACCACGTATGCAGCAATGGTGCTGGAGGATGAAATCTCTGCTGTCTTGTGCTTGAGAACTAGAATGTGACCAAATACCCTGTCCTGTGAGGTTCCTCTCATTTTTTTTTTAAAAAAAAAAAGGTGCACGGAGTGAAACGACAGGACAGGTTCATCCTTGGTTGTGCTCTGCTGAAATCGGTGAAGCCAGCACTGCCTCACGAATGGTCTAGTCCGAACGCCCAGCTTTCTTAGCATCAACCAGTTTGCCTCAAAGGCAGCTCCATGTGCTTCATGCACAGAGTTTTCAGTACATAGAGTGCGTGGAGCTTTCACGGGATATGCTGGTTCAGTTTGCCTCCAGTTTCCCTTATACAGTGCACAATTTAACAGGCAATTAATTGCTAAAGTCATCCCTGCTGTGTTTTAGCTTGGGTCCTCGATGTAGTCTGCAGGTAAAGCCTCTATTTGCAAAAGCTGCATGTGCATGCAAATTCAGTTGCTCTTTCTTGGTTGCCTTGAAAAGTCTTAAATGATCTATTTATATGGTGTCTAGCTTCTTGACAGATTTCGTCTTTCTCTCTGTTTTGATGCCACCACTTTTTTTAAAGAATAAAGGAATAAACATTCTAATTTTCTAATACTAGAGAAAAGTGTGTCTCTAATCCGTGTGTGCACAAAATCAAATGAATACTCATCTGCAAATAGGTCTTTCCTGGATAGAAACTTCAAAATGAAAATGTCAAAAAAAATCCAGTCCAGAGCATTCTGCAGAAGTCAGAACACATCTGAAAAGCAAGGATTAGAAGTGGAGTGATCCCGTAACCATTACCTAGTCCACTTTTAACAGAGCTCATATGAATATAGTGAGATAAACATTAAACATATGCAGGAGCTCTGAGTGGTGTGCGTTGGACATGTCACAGGACCCTACCGCAGAAGTTCAAAGGCATGAGCAGTTATAATAAATGTGTGATACAACGCAGAACAAATCCCGAGCAATGCTACTATGCAGTCAGTGTGTATCCTGAATTGGTTGGTAGCCCAGAGGATTTTAAATACATGGACAAGAAAGATGATCATGCAAGCATGTGTCAAAGGATATTCTTATTAACAATGTAGAGGAAAGCAGAGCCTTAGAAGCTGTGAAAATACAAGAGAAATCTGTTATTGCACAGATAGAAATATCATCGTACAAGTGTAGTGGATATTGAGCAGAACTAGCGTATAAACTATTTATGACAGGAGTATTTTAGGTAAGAAGTTGTAATTGTTCATCTTAGCTTTCAATATTCTACTTTTCCCAGCCACGTAGCACTAAGAATAGTGCAGGCGAGCCTATCCTTATGAAGAAGGGAGTTGTTTAAAATCTCTTGTGGCTCTTTCTTCTGCTACTTTGGATACCATAAATTTATTCTAGGCAGATTTCGCTACAGCTGAGAGCTGAACAGAGCCCTTTTTTGTGACAAGCACTGAACAGTTTGCTTAGATCCGCACTCAAAGACTGTTGTGCCCAGAGGTTCGAACACCTTTGCTTGCTAGGATAAGGAGGGAAAGGTGATCTTGCAGAGAGAGAGAGCTGATCAGGCCTTGCAGAGCAAAACCAAAGGAAAATAAAGAGAGCTGGAAGAAATGTCAAGGATGAAAGCAGTTCAGTGCTGCGAAGGATGCATGCCCAGTTATCTTCAGCTTCACAAAACCTTCCTTATCCTGAGGTTCTGTGTGTCAGAACAGAGATTCCCCCCTTCCATCCCTCCCCCTTGGAAAGGAAAATAAAGACGCTTTTTACCAGGCATTGAAAGTGAACCTGATCCTCCTAATAACGTAAGCGTGGTCTGTACGAGTGAGGGATCAGCCTAAGATGAATTGTCTTTATAGTTTGACTCGCTTCCACCTAAAACTTCAGTCCCTTTCAGTGCATAAATTTGAGGTGAAGACTGGGACGTCGCTGGGGAACAAAGTGGATGAGTTATGGGAGGTAATAGAGACATGTGTTGTTCAGGAATGTGTATGCCATTTTAATGCGGTTGTTAATTGCCTCCTCTAACACACAGACAGGGAGGCACGATTTTTCAGTGCACTAATGAGAACAGATCTGTTTGCTCTTAAATCATTATGCTGAAATATGATATGATTTAAACTTTTAACTTCTAAGGTCGACCCTCTGCACCATGCAGCTGGTCCTGACCCCGGTACTGGAGCATTGCTCTGCAGCACTTACGGGCTAACAAGTCTTGTTCAAGAAACACCCCTATTTACTGTCTTCATTTTGTGCCTAAAAAGCAAAACTAGAGCCATCACTCTTATACTTTGAATTTCTTAATGTCCCGTCTTTTTCCGCATTCTTAATGCGAGCTCTCACTTTTTTGGGCATAATAGTGGAGGAGAAGATCAAAACTGGAATATTAAAATGTGACCATTTGTCATGATCCTTTTTTGATTTGTTTTTTTTTTATGTTAGGTGATGAGAGACACAATCCAAGTCTTAGGTTGTAAGTGTCAAGAGAGGATCTGGGACCTTTCCTCTTACGTTCTTGCAATATCGAAAGCGGATAAATTCCCAGATCAGCAGCCTGAAGGAGAGAGGTGGGGGAAAGCCTCAGTCTCGTTGCCAGAACCCAGGCTCAAACAACATCCCAAAGGATGCTTTGGGATGCGGGGAGGTGGGCTCACTTCCAGGACTGCCTCGGCTGAACCTCTGCCACAGCCGCCCTAGAGACCAGGTACTCTGCAAGTGCAGAATCCGTATAATCCCCGTCTGAAGGAGCTTACTGCGTGACAAGTCGGACAGAGGACCGGGTGGAAAAGATGGGCATGATACACGCAGAGCCAACAACAGTGACACTGCGAGTGTGATGTGTCAGTCTGGGACCTCATCAGTAGGGAAGGGGTTTAAGTGTGGGGTAGGTTTATTATGAGGGAGGGCTTACCAAAATAGAAGCAAAGAGAGAAAGACTTGAATATGAAAAAGGGGCCATACAGAGAAACTAGTGGAGGAAGGCAGAAGAGGAGGAGAAGTGAAACGAAGCATCTGTGAAGACAGAGGGGACTGAGCAGCCCGTTAGCACAAGCAGGAGACTGTCCAGAATAAAAGCTACGAAAACCAGTGGAAACCAATTAGACTGATGAAGTCATCAACATCTGAAGGCCACAGCTGCTTGCTGTGCTTCTGCTGGCTCAGTTTCACCTCTAGGTCAGCACTTTGAACATAGACTTGCTTCACAGTGACCAGAAATGCATATGAACCTGGTGGCTGCTCAAAAAGCTTTTGAAATGTGATATGAGAAAGATACGGTGTCCACTGTTCTTCTGTGTCTGAAGAGTTGTTAATATTACAGAAACCTCACAGGCAGACAAGTTTTGCCTTTCCCTGAGAGGACTGAGATGGAGAGAGCGGGCAGGCGTAGCTGTTTCGCACTGCGAGCAGTGATTGAGATGCACTTGTTACGTGGTTCTGAGCAGAGCTCTGCACCCGTGCTGGTTTATGGGCTAGGGAGAGGAATGTCATCATTTTCATCTAATGGGCACAGGGTCTTTCCAAATTGTACAAAATAAAATCTGTTCTTGACAACACTAAAATTAATTTTACAGAGTTGCACTGGGGTATAGCTATATAGCTCCCATTAAGTCAGTGGGAAAGGCAAGGCCCTAACTCTTAAAGCTCTTTTAGAGAGAGATTTATTTTAAGGGAAACTCTTACACTGGATGTCATTGTAAGTACAAATTAATCTTATAGTCCTGAGTTCCCAGCGTGGTACTTAGGGGTAAGTTCTAATGTACTGTAAATCAAGTTTTCAGGGGGGTTATAAAAGAGTTTCTAAAATCTGAATTGAAAGTAAGCATGACAACTTTCAGCCCAGATGCCCCATTCTCTCCTGAAATAGATTTCCCCAGGTTTTGAAATGCAGGGTAGAATACCTGTGTCTTTTATTCATTCAAGACCTTAAACAAAGTCTTTAAACAAAGACCTTAAACCCACATTTACTGCACACAAAAGTTCTAGAAATGGTCTGATACTATGTGTCCACAGCCACCATACTACCCAGCATCTCTACAGTTCTGAGGTCTAGTTTGCTTCATTAGTTAATTATGTTTAAATGCCTAACGGGCGTATACTGTTACAAGGTGAGAGCTGGACATGTACGTTAGCAGCTTTCTGTGACACCTTCCGTACGCTAACAATGTCACCCACAAAAGGAAGGGGATAAAATGGAAACAATTTCCCTAAAATCACCTTGCACCAAAGGCTTCTCAGATCTGGTGCCGTTTTAGCGAAGGGACCGAGCGGTGCAGTAGTTATAGGCCCTGTATAGTCCCGGGGCAGATTTGGCGTCCTTTTTGGCTCCAGGCCAGCTCTTTCTTACTTGACCTCAGAGTGACTCATAAGTGGTCCATGATTAATTTATTTAAGATTTAAGAACAAGAACTAGAAATTACCCAGTTCTACTCCACAGATTTTTGCTTTGCCTCTAGCAAATTAATCAAATGAGAGTCTAATTTGTTTTAGATTAAATGAATTCCCTCTGTTCACTGTGTTAATCCCCAGCTGAACTGCCTTTTTATAATTTCCACTCCCTTGAAGCATTGTACTGTAACATATTTAACTCTACAACTGTATTTATTAGAGGTGTTGCAGTAATAATTTATAACTGGAAGGCAAGCAGAATTTGGCATTGGTACTCGGAGGGGTGTGGATATTGCCAAAATATCTCAAAGCCTTTATTTTTTTTTTTTTTTTTTTTGACCAGAGGTCCTGCTTTCTACTGACTCCCTAAAATATTTGATGTACTGCTGCTCAGCTACAGCTAGCCACTC
Organism: Gorsachius goisagi; assembly: GCA_018403395.1. Classification (NCBI taxonomy): domain Eukaryota; kingdom Metazoa; phylum Chordata; class Aves; order Pelecaniformes; family Ardeidae; genus Gorsachius; species Gorsachius goisagi. The sequence goes on along the minus strand of BOSO01020809.1, from coordinate 25,583 downwards.
ATTTCTGGTGGTTTGCTCTAAACTCCAAGTGACAATCTGTTGCAGCCTCCAAGGACACTCTTGTAAACCTGATGAAACAGGAGATCTCTGGTGGTCCTTCCCCTACACGGTTAAATACAATTGGTTGCTCACATGTGTTTCTGTTCTGCCCAAAGTTCACCTTTTTTTATGGATCTTCCTTCTGCCAGAGCTCAGTAGAAGCCAGCGGAATAAGAAATCACATTTTAACCAGCTTTTCATGTTTCTTCGTCTTTCGTATTCCAGATTCCCTCTCTTTGGGCTCACAGCTGAGAGCTCAGAAGACCAGTTTTATAACTAAATTATGGCTGGTATTTCCAGCACTAAAGAGTTAATTCTTCCAGCTGGGACATAACAACGGGTTCTGCTTTATTGTCCGCTTCAAGGAGAAGTATGCCATTCATATTTTTCACCCAGGAAAATAAGCCTTGCCTATATAGAAATGTATATGTATGTAACAGAAGTATTGCATTCATTCCAGTCCTCTTTGTAACTGAGAAGGGTTGGATTTAAACTAAAGTAAAATATTTCTACCTTACGGCTTTCACAATGTCAAACAAAACCCTCTTACACCAGTTGCAGCCCCACTCAAGTGTATGGGCAGCACTGATGTAAAACCACAAAATTTCCTTTTGTAGTATCAGCCACCAGTGTACAAAACTCCTGAATTTCTTCCACTCTGATTTCTGATACTGCCTTTAAAAGCACAAGGCACAAAAACGTGCTGGAGGTTTTCTTACTATTTGCTTTCCTACTTCGTGTGTGTTTTCTTAACCTCTGTAATTCATCACAAATCACATTTTCATAGTTCTCTCTAGAAAAGCTGTTCCCTTTTCAATGAAAACTTAGGTTCTCTTATATTTCCCCGATTCAAAGATATCACAAAGCTTTGAGATTTTTATAAAACTCGTGACAAAGCTTTAATATTTTCAGCACTGGAGCAGGGAGCTGAGGGCCAAGTTTCTGGCATCTCCAGTGAGCACCCAAAAGGCATGGGGGGAGCAGGCTGGGAAACAGGGCTTTGCCTTGGGACTTAAATTTATAGGCTTGTTCATCGACTTCATTTTTAATATTTCAAACATAGATTTCCTTTGAAGAAGGACTTTCAATCCATCCTAGTGTCTTTTTCCAAAGGATGCAGTGCTGTCCATTCCAAAACTTTTAGTCTAACCTTATTTTAGTAATTTCTTCTTCCTTTCTTTATTTTCCTTAAACTTCTTACATTTCAGTAAATATTGCAAAATATTATATTTGAACATGATTTGAGCAAAGTGCGTAAGGGGCAGTTGTCACTGAAAGACCACTGAGCTTAGTCTGTTAAATAATTTTAATAGACTTCCCCTAAAATACATTGCTGCCTGTTGCTAGATCAACTCACAGGGATTAAAAAAGGTTTTATCTGATGTTTTAGATTTTAGTGAGCAGGGAGCCAGGTCACCTATTGACAAAACTATCTTTGCCCATCTCCACTTCTTTGTTTCAAATGCCACAAGGGCTCTTCAAAATTAGGAGATTAATGAATAAAGTATTAAAAGCTTAAAAAAAAAATTCATCCCTAGCAAGCACAGCATGTAGCGTTGCAAATCTTAAAAAGTGTATATATATATTAAAAAAGCATATAAGTGTCTATATAAGTATATATAATATATATACAATATATGTATATAAAACATATATGTATGTTGCAAATATTAAAAACTCCAGAGAAACAAATATATGATTATAAACGTGTGGCCAAAGGGCAATACCCTTGGGCTAAGCGTGAAACACCAAACGACCAGGGAAGAGGCTGGCATCCCAGGAGGAAAGTCTTGGAGATGTGGCGTAGGATGAAGCCACAGGATTTAAACACAGCCTGGCTGCATACATCAGATACGGATCGGATAAGCCAGGTTGCGCTCCTGAGAAACAAAGGAGGCGGTTGTGTTACGGCCCCAATAGCAGGAGAGGGCAGGAAGCGAAGGGCTCTGGAGCCGATATCTTTTTTTGTGCAGCGTTTTTTATCTTTTGTGCAAGAGGGGAAGATTTTTCCTGAGTAGTTCACTGCTGGGATGAGAAGCTTGGTTGTTGCCTGTTTATGGTTTATTAGTATTTGTCATGTTTTGTCAGGTGACCTTGTCTTCAGATAACATTTGGTACAATTGTGAGGGTTTGCTGGGTTTGTTTTTTTAAAGGATTCCTTCTGCCTTCAAAACCAGGATGTGGTTTTTTCGCCCAAGGAGCGTCCTCTGGTTCCTCTGTTTCTTAAATGCACCTCTGAATTGAGGGTCTAGCTTAAGGTATGGACAGGAGTGCCTCTGGCAGTGAGCAAAACGTGTATCTGGTGAAGAATATGGGGTTTGAGCTGTTTTATCAAAAGTGCTGAGTAAAGGGTGACGTTCTGCAAAATGCTGCATTTCACAGACTGCTTTGCTGCCTCAGGCAATGTCTCCCTCAGACTTTGGTGCATGGCACCTTGCAGGTCAGGAGGAGGCACAGGTCACATTTGTCACTTGGATGTACATTCAAATGATTTATACTTTGTTGAATCTGGATGAGGACTGTATCTTTACTCCACCTTTGAATTCATCCCCTAAGGCTCTGTTGTGGCCCGAATTAACTGCGGCACCAGTTTAGCCCAGTCTCATGGTGCAGAGCAGCCTGTTCACGCGCAGTAAATCTGTGTTTCATAGAATCATAGGATGTTTTGGATTGGAAGGGACCTTTAGAGGTCATCTAGTCCAACCCCCCTGCAGTGAGCAGGGATGCCTTTAACTAGATCAGGTTGCTCAGAGCCCCATCCAACCTGGTTTTGAATGTTTCCAGGGATGGGGCCTCCACTACCTCTCTGGGCATCCCATTCCACTGTGGACAACAAAGGTCTAACTGGGCACAGACCTTTCACTCCATCACATCTGTTTATCTGCTTTGAGCCTGCTTTTCCACCACTGCTCATTAAATGTTCCCTTCTGGTGAATTCCTTGACTGGCCTTTGAGCTTCTGTTTCCTTCTCCCCTCCTGTCAGGTAAAGGTCTGGATGGAGAGGTTGCAAGTGAGTGCACTTCCTCAGCATCCCAAGCTGGAAGGGTGGCACAAGGTGGCGAGCAGCTGCTGAAGCTCACCGGGGTGCTGAGTCTGCCCTCACCCCGGAGTACCCAGGTTTTGGAGAGTGGGGATTGCTGTCAGTCCCCACCCACATTTTTCGTAGTGTGGGGGCAGGTTTGCCTGCACATTTCTGCTCAGAAATGTGGCAAAGGCAATGCGGTTCCCCAGCGCAGTGGTGGGCTGCAAACCAATGGCTGCCGCTTGGGAAGTCGTGTCCTAGGTCCTGTTTAAAAAGAGCCCCGCAGAGGCTTCCCCCCCCCATATGAAACGGTTCTTGCAGGAGTGAGAAGGGGTCTACGTTGCTTCCCCTGGGAAATAGGGAAGTTGCAGATGAGCAGCCCGGACTGCGCTGCCCTCCCTGGCTCTTGGTCTCCTGGTGCAGAGGCTGGCACTGGTGATGAGGCAGGGCTCTCGCCTTCACCAACTCAGCAGAAAGAGGGGTTGTGTCAGTAGAAAGAGGCTGAGCACACAAACATATCCTTCTTTTTTTTTAAGAAGTCGTGGGTGTATTTCTTCTGCTGATGCCAGCCTTTTCCTTTGCTGCTGGAAGGAAGTGGAGAGAAATTAAGCTTCTGACAAAATAAAATTGTGGTTTTTAGCATTTTACTGCTTGATAGCTGGTGAAGATGAGAACAAAAGGGCTTAAATGGTTTTTACGTTTCTCATCTGTTTGAGTTTATCAATCAGTTCTGTTTCCCATTTTCTAACAGATCTTCCCTCTTCAGGACAAGCTAGTGCCCATGGGAGGTGGTGGATGGACGGACAGCCGTCCCTTTGACTCCTCTCTCATTACTCAGCATAGTGTAAACTTTGTGCAAATGGCCCAGCTGGTGTACATATAACCTGAGCCTGACCACCTGGATGGTGCAGGCAGCAGGCTGGAGCGAGTGCCGTGGTCCGGGCGAGCCTGCCCAAGCGGCACGCCATTGACAGTTGTGGCTGTCATCGTGGTGAGGGACATGTCTGCTCTGGTCTATAATTAGGTGGCCAAGGAGGCTCCAGGATAGCTGCCAGGTGATAAACCATTTGTAATCTGGATTTCTGCTGGTGATACTGGTTTAGGGGAAAGGTTCCATACTGCCTTTTCTACCCCGGGATAGAGGTGGTTTATGAGCAATGGAGGGGAAGATCAGTAACATTCCTTAAAAATCAATTAAACTTTCAAGTACATTGATTTATAAATGTGCACCTGTAAAAACATCTTGTCTTCTTTTTCCAGTGGTAGTAATAATCTGTTGCTGTGTCTTTCTTTTTCCAGACGATTTTGCAGAGGAGGAGGAGGTGCAGTCCTTTGGCTACAAGAGGTTTGGTAAGTGACAGCAGGTCTTTCAGCTCGCTATTACATAGTGCTGAGGGAAAGTCAAACACTTGCTGTGAAAACCTCCCTTGCTGGCATCATCAAAACGTACAGGTGCAGTCCCATTTATCCACTTCAACTCTAATATCTGCCCAGAGGAAGGTGTGATTTTTAGACTTCATTTATTTTCTTAGCAAACAGAACGCTTTCAGAAATAGCCTTGATCACAAACAAGAAGTGATTGGTTTCATTATTTGATCATTAGCACTACAAAAATGAAGCCCATACCTCAACAGCAATGAACATGTCGGCTGTAAAAAAGGGTCCACACCTCTTTCATTTTCCTTCGGCCCAGAAACTGATGTGCAGTGGGGTTTGTAGGTACTCCCGAGAGCGGTGGTGTGGGACCTCTTGTAGACTCTCAGAAGTTGTACCACCAGTTGACCCAGTACATATGCTGTGCACTCCTCTCAAAAAAGAAGTAAAAATATATTATATGAATGTATTCTGATGTCAAAAAAGATTAAAACGCTTGGTGGCTTTCCTTCCTTCTTTCCACTTTCTTTCCCTTTTTCGGTGTTTGTTCACTGAAAATGGCCTTCTTCTGTGAAGAAGGCAGTGCCACACACCTCTGCGCAGCGGGCAGCAGCCTTCAAAGCTCCTCTTTTCAAGGCTCTTGTGCTCTCTTTCACTCAGGGAAGAGTTTCAGCCTCTGCAGCCAACAGCTTCACCCAGGGCAGGCTTGACTCCTGTGCTTCTGGAGATGGGGAGGTGACATGGTGGCCTCTGAGCTCCCACAGCACCAACTCTGTGCTGGAGCAACCAAAGTGGGGGTCATTATCCAAGCTGCTAGCTGCTTTTTCGACTATGAGCCATCGGGATAAAAGTTCACCTTGTTTTTTCTCTCCTGGGAAAGAGGCTGCAACAAGAGGCACTTTCAACAACCCCACTTGGCAAACAGATAGGAAAGACAGGCTGAAAATAAAAAACAAAAAAATAAGTCAACAATTCCCTCCATCCCAAAAGGAGCAGGGGGAGGCAGCATAAGGAGATGCAGCATTTGGGAGGTGGGGATCACATTCGCATGACCTCTTCTACCCCCTGAACTACTCCACCGCTCCCTGCTGTTGAGCTTTATTTTGGATAGGTCAGCCAACCACAGAGCCAGCATCTGTGGCTTGGAAAGTCCTGCTGTAAGGCTGCACATAAGGTTTTTTCCTACTCTTTTTTTTTTTTTTTTTCCTGGATTAGTCCCTGGAATAGAAAAAAAGAAAAAAAATCTTGAGAAATGGGAAGAAACATTAACTGTTCATTTTGTCACCTCCAGCTGAGCAAAAAATACTAGGATTCATTAACACCTATAAAAATAGCTTCCCTCTGTGTTGCCCACTACCTAGCTACCCCAGTCCGCATGTTCTTGCAATGAACTGTGAAAGGTCTTAGCAAGGAGCAGGTACCCCACTATCCTTACTATCCCAATAGTAAGTGCACTGTTGTCACATGACGAGATTTTTGCGTGTTAACTTGCTTTCATTTCCTTCTTTCTCCCTGGTAATGGGGTGCTACCCATATGAGTTATTTCTCCCTTTAGAAATGCAAGGTTTATCTGAGCATTCCCAGAAATGCTCATGCTGTTGTGCTTGGTGGGGCAGCAGGGAGGGAGGAGAGGGCCAGCAGTCTGGCGGTGGCAGGAGGAGATTTCACCACAAATGGAGGGGACACGGTAGTTCCACCCTTAGGAAACAACCATAACCCTCTTCTCCTTCACGAAAACAACATCACTGTGGTCAGGGGGGGTGTCCCAGATGTCTGCAGTGCTTGAGTTAAACTCCAAATCATTCCAAACCCTGCCTTGCTTTACAAGAGCCTTGTCAAAAGGGGGAATGGGGCCATGAGGCCATAGCGTTGGCACTGGTGAGAGTTGTGTGATTCAGTCGTGTCCTGATCCAAGAAGCCTTCTTTGTCCACACCATTTCTGAGCCCAAACATCCTCCTATACCCCCTTCCTCATCTTTGGGGCAGCACGGGGAGGAGCCAGGCTGATCTGGTTTCCATACATCCTGCGTACGTACTGTTTGGCTGCAAGTGCTCATGCTTTTCTGGCCCCTAAAGGGTTTATTTCCCCTCCCTCAGAAAACCCAACTCAGTTCGTTCCCAATTCTAAGGTCCCTGCTGTGTTTCCAGGCAGCCTCTGAGCAGCCTCTGGAGGGAGTGGGAGCCTTGTGCCTTCAGCAGTGCTGGCTGCTTCACCTGGCACCAGGCTCCTCCGTTCAGGAAGGTGACAGGCACGTCTTTTAAAAACTCCAAATTCACTGGCCAGCTGGGTCAGCATTTCCAGTGAAGCACCAGAGGTTGTTTTTGGGGCTGAAATGCAGCCGAGTCGGGCAAGCTCCTGCCTGACCAGTAGGAAATATTACACCTCCTGTCCCAACTGGTGTTCCCTCTTTGCCCTGTCCCCTGAATGGGAAGAGAAGGCAATATGGGGGAAGCCCAAGGCAAGAACCAAGTTTTGTTATACAAACCCTTAATAAAAGGTCATGTTGAAAGGAGTCCTGTCCTGTCTGCCAGCTGGCGCTGTAGAAATCCCAGTGCTGTTCCTGTTCAGCCTGCTGGACTGGGCACTGGTAACAGCAGCACAGGGTTCTTTGATTCAGGAGATGGTGTAAGAGCAGTTGTGTTAATATATTGTGACCGTAGTAGTCCCCATATGCCCGGTTGACATGAGACGTGGTAGGAGGACCATGACTCAAGTGCCTTTGACTCCATCGTTTGGAAGTGGGAAGCCTTGTTTGAAGCAAATGTGCTCCGAGGGGGAGATGGCTAAAGGACGACTGGTTCATTAAAAACATGGCTTGCGGTGAGTCACTGCTGGCAGCTGGGAACATGTGTTGGTCAGCATTTGGCAGGCAAAGCCTTGACCAAACTGCTTTCCTAGAGTTCAGCTGAAGAGTTTATTATTAGCTGCCTTGTTGCTGGAGCCTGTAGTTTGGTTCAAGGAAGGAAGACTTCTGCGGAGAGAGGGAGGGAGGGAAGCATTCTCCAACAACTCTCATTTGGGGGAAGAAGCTTTTGAAAAGAGCTGAATACACCCTGTCCTGCACCACTTCCCCTTTTTCTGAGTCTTTCTGCCCCTCCTCCTCAGATAAGCTAATTTCAGAGAATTTATCATGCTGGTTTATTTTTTAGTCAGCAGAACATTAACTGGTGATATTAAGCCAAGCATACTAAGCATTACACACTAACATGTTAAATAACAATGAATACAGATGCAGGGAACTCCAAGATGCTGGGAAAATGCACACCAGCGTTTTCTCTCTTTTGAGCTTGGGACAAACTTGCTGCAGGGAGTCAGGGAGGTTGAGGAAAGTGCTCTTTCCAGCTGAACCAATGCTGTTTACTTCTTCTCAGTAGATGCTACAGATGTGCAGGGACCCTGCCAGAAGCGTGATGCTCAGCTGCAATGCCTCCAGATTGCTGCAGTGAGAAAGCACATGTGGAAGCGTGTTTCTTATCACTGTTACTTCATCATCAGTCGCTGCTCAGGCTGCTGTGAAGTTATCTGCTCCAGATAACAAGCTATGCTTCTCCACTGGTTTTTCTCTACCAGGTTGCCACCGATGTTAACTCCTTCGTCAATCAGTGTCATTGGTTTGCATTCCCCCACCACTGTACTTTGGGAAAGAATGAATGAAGAAAGGGCAAAACTTGCTTTTCAGTGTTACACACTTTGGGGATGCTAAATCTTAGACTTGAGAGCTCAGACTAGGTTTTAGATGGTAGAAAACAGGATGAGATCTGTTTCCGATGGGGTTTTGATTCTTTCCTCTGAGATTTGGGCTCCAGGCATAGCCGCAGGCAAGGGAATTGAAGGGAACTAATAGACTCTGAAGTGGCAGAGCTCATCTTCCTAACTTGTGGCACTCCTAGGTAACAGATATAGAGATCATTGTGAATTTTGTTTCTTTGTTTTAATGTTTTAGAATTTAAAACCTGTACTTTACTTAGTAGAGTATTTAACAGAGAAATTTCAGCTTGAAATTGTTCATTGCATAGTTTGAAGCTATAGCACAATATAGAACAGCTGAAAGCAAAGGAGATGGTCTTTGAACTGCTGCAAAGCACATTTTTAATGCTTTACTAACAGGCTTTGAAGAAATGAGCTGAAAGCCCTGCTGATGAAGAGAAACCTCCTGAGGAGTCAAAAGATAGGGCCAGTACACTATAGATAAGTAGAAGACTAAACAGCTTGTGTAAGATAATTACCCTTTGCCCTTAGCAAACACAGCCAGAATGGGAGGCTGTAAGCCTGTCCACCACTGTAGGACCTGTCTCGTCACGCCCGTGCTCTAGATCGTGAGTCAGGATCATCCCCACCTTCACCCTCCCGATCCCCGCCACAGTAGGGGACAGTCCCTCGTGTCCCCAGGTATCTCCAGTGCATGCCAGGGCACTGGTCCTCTGGCCAATAGGTCAGCAGCTGCCAGGGGGGGAAGGATTAAAAATTACTTCAGGGCCCCCTCAAGTAAGGTAGGTACTTTTTTAGGTACCTTCCATGGGGTATGCAAGAGATGACTGGGTCGGGCTGTCCCTTCTGTGCGCTTATGGCAACCTAGCTCCTGAGCATCCTTCCAGGTGTAAGAATTAAATCTAGGAATTTCTGGACCAGAAATGGATGAATCATCCTTCCACACGGTAATGAAATCTGCTATACTAAAAAGAGGAGAGGGGAAAAAAAATGGTTAAAAACATATTTGAAAACATGATTTTTTTCCTTGATGAGTGGCTTGGCAGCAGCTGAACTAGATCCATTTAGTAACTGTTTTCTCACTATATATTGTTTACAGTATTTTACACAGTGGGAAGCTACATATTATTCCTCCACCTTTGATAGGATACAACTGGGGAGTTTTAGGTGTATAACAATTGATAAAAGGCTCGTGGATGGTTTGCAGCGAAAAATGAAAACTTTGAGATAAAAAACTTTTTCAGAAAAGGGTTTAAAAAAATAGAGGTTTTTTTCTGCCTATAAAAAACAGTTCAAACATGATCATGGTAAGCAAAACTCATGGCTTGGAATTTTGTGATAGTTTGGGAATAGCATGTATTCATTAACACTGCATGGGCAGAATAATTTTATCCTTATCTCTGGATAAATCCAGGCCATTGTTCACATCTATACTAACATGCTCAAAAAAAATGTCTGGCATCATCAGTCTGGTGGTGTGCTATATCCACACAAACCTTAAGCCCCTAACAAAAAAAAATAAAAATACTAAGCTTTAGGAATTTGTCAACTTTTCTTTATGGTTTGTAAACGACCAGTGAGGGATTTCAGGTGCCGCAAGCCACAACCCTCCCTGGACATTCTTTCACATGTATGCCTGCAGAGTGTAATCATATGGCTTAATAAAAAGTCACAGGGTCACCCATACTCACAAAGCCAGAGGAAAGTTGGGCACGTTGCTTCCAGTTCACTGATCTGTCCGTATTTGTCAGATGAGGATTTTGACCGCGTGCGTCCTGGGGTAATTAAATCCCCGCTGAATGGCGGTGCCTGTGTGGCTGTTCATTTTAGGCCGAGAAATCTCGTTTGGAGCGACCCTTTTAATTGCAACAGCCAGTAAAGTGGAAGGGGGCCAAACCTGCCCTCTCCTGAGATCAGCCCTGGGCGTTGGGGAGATCCCAGCACCCTCAGGGGTCCTGGGCTTGCTTTGGGGCTTCAGTCCCAAGCATCAGGGGCTGCAGGTGGAGGGACCGCCTGTGTGTTTCTTCGCCTTTCTTTTCTTTTCCAGTCCCTACTCAGAGTGCTGGGGCAGTTGGCAGGGAATTGAAGTCTCAATAAATAAATAAATGCTGACGTGTGTGCAGTGTTGCCGTTGCAGAGGAACGTCACGGTGCCCGCGTGCTGCCGGTGTGTCCTGCCTCTGTCAGTAGCTTCTGTCTCTTGCAATGTACAAGGCATGGGTGATAAATGGTTTAATGCTGATATAGCCAAACCAGGAATTTAAAACTGCCAATCTTCCTAAAGATGGAAAATAGTTGGTTCACCCCGATAAATCAATTAGTGTCAGGCAGTAAAAGCGAGATCCAAAAAATTACCGTGTTTGTGTCTCCTGTGCTAACTTACTCAGGAGCTGTAAGAGCTGTTCAGGTCCACGGGTTTGGAGCTGCCCCTCTCCAATCTGTCCTGCTGTGCCTGGCTCAAGGCACTTCTCCTTCTAATCCAAACCCATAAAGAGGCCTCTTAGCCATGCCGTGGGGACTAAAGTCATTCCAGCTGCGTGCTCTTATGTAGGCAATCTATTTTCTCTTAGTTACGGGGTTTTTCTATTCTTGACCTGTTTCTTCATATATTGTATTTGCACACTTGGAGCGATACCTGTTTGATCAATCTGTCTTTTACAGAGGTGCATTGAAAGGTGGTATGGCCACCATCACGTGTGAATTTTGCTCTCTATTTTTCATTAGAGCTGCAAAATAGGCGTGCGGGCTGAACAGAGCGTTGTATTTACAAATGGAATGAAAAATGTTGGCTACACTGTAAGCAACACCTGGGGATTTTGTATTTATTTCCCTGTAAAATAACTGGATAAAGAATGATGTTTGGTTACATCAGGTTGCTGCCAAAACACCTAGGCTGCGTTACAGGCTGTTCATAGCAAAATCACCTGTGAAATTAATGCCTTGGCAGGAAACTAAGAATTGTATTTGCAGCTCTTGGTACCATTATGTTTTCATGCAAAGAAGGAACACAGGAACACCATGGGAGAAGTAAAAGTTTCAGATAAGAAGCCATCAGAAGGAAGGGGAAGATCAAATAGTTGGAAATACCTGGCAGTGGACTCTCCCAGCACTGCTGTGGGGTTGTAGCACACACCAGCATTACTCCTGGGCTCCTCTTAAGCTCTGTTCAAAATACAAGGCTGCGTCTGTAGCCAGCTGCTGTTATACTCTGCTCTTTGCTGCATGCTATTAACTGTAAGGTTGCAAGTGCTCAAATGCGTCTAGTTGATCTCTGACTTTTCTGTACCTACTTCAGAGCCGTTTCCCATCAGAAAGTTGCCATCCTGTGCTTACTGCTGGCGGCACAATTTTGAAGGAGACACACTGGTGTCTTGTGAGAAAGGAGATGCTATTTTCCCTTGAGAGTATGTTAGATATATCTAACAACATGCAAAAATAAACCACATACCTGTCGGGTACTGCTTACATTGGTGTCATAGATTCCTGTTATTTCTTGGGGATTTCCTCAAAACATCCCAGAGCTCTAACACCAGCGTTAAGTGGCATGGCAGAGGTGACATCCCCACACCTGATTCTGCAGGGCACTGAGCCCTTTGCAAACGCTGCTCAGCATCCCATTGAGTCAGACCCCCAAACCTGCGGTCTGCATGAAGCAGACCTGTTGCCATCACTTTGTCACCAATTCCCAAACAAGTTCGCTAACAGCAAAGAGCTGTGTGTTTTAATTAGCAGCAACCAAGACAGAGAGTTGTTACAAGTTAGCCTGACAGACGCGTTGATAGACACACGCACTGCCTCATACAATAAGCCCCTAGCTGTCAGATTAGGAAGCCTCTCCTCCTTTGGCTGCCTTGCTCAAAAGCCCCTGTGGTCATTCCTGCTTGCTACAGTTAAAAGAGCAGTCGTGTCTCCTGCCATCCACTTCAGCAAAATCCCAGGGAAGGGGAAAGATCAGATTAAATTGTTAGGATGGGATTTTGTTTGCTGAACTCTCAGAAGCATTAGAACAAAAGTGCTATGATGTTTTGACATAAGATGTCATTTAATATTACATCAAGCTTCCCTGCCTCTGCGTGGCTGGTGCCTGGTTTCCCACGCTCCTGGGGGACCTGCTGCGAGGGAGGCATGAAACCTCACTGGCTTGGCCCAGACCTGCGTCTAGACCCAGACCCAGACCCAGACGCAGTGGTGTCTGCCATCCCCCACCATCACACTCAGCAGCCCTGACGGTGTCCTGGGACAGGTGACACCACGAATGCGGTACATCACATATTTGGCAAATTTCTTGATGATTTTCAGAGAGAAAACTTTACATATGAAGATTGACTTCCATGCAAAATTTGAATATAGGGCTTAGGGTGAGGGTCATTTCACCTACTCTTAAGGGAGCCTAGACATCTACCTCTTCTAAAGACACCCGTCCTTAAAACAGCAGTAGCAAGGAGAGGCTCATTCTGCGTGAAGGGACTTCTATGCTGAGCGAGAGCATTGCTTATGGTCATTTTGAGTTATTGCATAGAGATCTTCAACTCCAGATCTCTGTATTAGGTCCTATATAAATGCTGGGGAAAGCATATAAATTCCTAAAGAAGCCTATGAGAGAGAACGGTAATGGAGATAGTGCAAAGAAAGAATCTGTAAGTATTTTAGGCTGGTTTTGTCTGTTGCAGACACTATCAAGAACCAGTATGTTGTTTTGCTAAGTCAAAACCAATTCAAATTCCACTGTGCAGCAGTACAGCCGATTAGCCAAAGGAAAGCTGGAATAAAATGTTATCCAGTCTCAATTAACCTTCTGCATATGCGTAAACCTAAGCGAAGCAGCTGGAGAGACGAGAAATTTCTGTTTGTCCTGCTTCAGCCTGGGTGAAGTGAGTGGGCTGAGATTCTGGAAAGCGGAGGGGGGTGGAGAGGGAGGTGTGAGCAGGAAGGAGTCTTGCTCGGTGCCCAGAGTCAGCATGGACAAGCGTTGTGCAATGGGTGCATGGAGAGGTTTGTGTCCTGCAGATGCTCTTCAGCTCGGTCAGGAATGCGTCTGGAAAATCCACCCAGCCAGAGATCAATGCCTTAAATAAATAGAACATGAATGTGTTTTTTCAAGTTTCAGCTTGTGACTCTCAATAGAGGCAGCTAGAGGTGTTGAAGGAGACAAAAGTCCAAGACACAGGGATCCACTTCTTTTCAGCCCAGCTAAGGCTCATTAGGAGATTTTTTGTGTTAAAAGTCTTGTGCAGTCACTCAGGCCTAAGTTAACAGGACTTTGTAGAATCTTTTCTGACAGCTATTTTGTAACACTACAAAGTTGCGGGGCGGTTAGAATCACAGAGTCACAGAATGGTTTGGGTTGGAAGGGACCTTAAAGACTATCGAGTTCCAACCCCCCTGCCATAAGCAGGGACATCTTCCACTAGACCAGGTTGCTCAGAGCCCCGTCCAACCTGGCCTTGAACACTGCCAAGGAGGGGGCATCCACAGCTTCTCCAGGCAACCTGTTCCAGTGTCTCACCACCCTCACCGTAAAGTATTTCTTCCTAACATCTAATCTAAATCTACCCTCTTTCAGTTTAAAACTGTTACCTCTCATCCTATTGCTACACTCCCTGATGAAGAGTCCCTCCCCATCTTTCCTATAGGCCCCCTTTAAGTACCGAAAGGCCGCAGTCAGGTCTCCCCGC
>BOSO01020808.1:1986-31669 GCA_018403395.1 Gorsachius goisagi | reverse complement strand
GGTGTCTGCAGCGCTGTTTTCGCTTGCAACCTCTCACTTCTCTTCTCTCTCCAGCTACTGAGATGCAGATGGTTTTTTTTTTCCTTCTTAAATATGTTATCACAGAGGCGCTTCCACTGCTGCTGATTGGCTTGGCCTTGGCCAGTGGTGGACACAGGGAAAACTTCTAGCATCTTCTCACAGAAGCCACCCCTGTAGCCCCCCCACTACCAAGACCTTGCCACAGAAACCCAATACATAAGGTTATACCTTTATATAAAAATTTGATTAAGTATTCTTGGGGTTTATTGTATTTGTTTTATTTGCTTTAGGATTATAGATTTCTCTTTCTCCTGTAATCATTTGGATGATGTAGTAGCTTTTCAGTTTAAATAAGGAACAGTTTTCAGACATCTTGATTGGTTTTTCACCTGCAACAGATATATTGGTGATGGTCTGTAAATCTTTTAACATCACTGTGTAATACATTAAAAAAAATGTGAAAGACAGTTATATAAGCTGTGAAAACATATTATTGGGATGTGTTGTCACCACCTTGAGAAACAGTTATCAGTAGAGCAGGGTTTATGGGATAGCTTAAATAACTGATCTTTAAGGAGTTTGCTTCAAGCGCACAAGGCTCCAACTTCATAGGCGTTTGAATTTCTATCATTCTCTTTACTTTTTCCAGCTGCTCTTTCAGTGAATTACAGAAATTATCTCCAGGGCAGTGAATTATCAAGGAAGATAAGTATAAATAAAGAACATTTTCTAGCATGATGGCAAACTGTTTATTTCTTAAGAAAAATAAGTTGTATAAATAATTTTGACCTTTCCAAATTTCAGGTTTTAGGGAAAAAAAAATACTGCCTTTTGAAATTATATGTTTGTGCACTGAATTACTTCATATTTCTGAGCCTCAAGTTTTCTTTTCTTTTCACTTCCCTACAGGGATGTTTAAACTAATGCTGTAGTCCTCAATGCCTCACTTTATTATTGGGGGGGGAAAGAAATAAGACTTTCTACAGCAGCACTTTCTAAACTCTTCTGTGGCTTCTGTAAAACTCATTTTTAAACTATAAACTACACAGATCCTTTTTTTATAACCTTAATTTAGAACTGTTCACAGAAATGACTGACAGTTAATAGCTTTAATATTTCATAATTTTCTGGTTCAGTAAATGTCAATGTAATTCAGCCAATCGCAGCACCTTTTTACTAACTTTTTTAGTACTTTCCTTGATGTTTCCCTTGCCCCAAACACATGCACTCACACACACACACCAAGCCAAACTCTTATGTTAGCTGTAAGGTCTGACTGCAACTTTTTTATGAATTCACTTATATTCCTTTCTATCCCAACTTTTATGTTTATTTCCTACAGTTAAAAATTTTAATTGACTAATTTTAAATCTTTGCATGAAAATACATCCTCTAAGAGTTTCATTCAGGAAACTTAAATGATAGTATGCAATTTAACTAATTAAAAGGGACACAAATAATAAATTTTGTGCAATTACACAATGTATTCACTTTCAGTAGGATTCACTAAGTAGCAGTTTAAAAGAGAAATTTTCATAACCAGCAACAATAACAAAGTATGGCTGAGGTACCCTGCTCCTCGAATTGGTGAAAAATTGATCTATTATGAATGGATTGTTTAGTTTTAATCAATATTTTCCTTTCACATTGTATTTTAGAATTGCTACAGTAGATTCATATCCAGATTAGTGAAGAATATTTTCATTAACACTAGCTATTTTCATTAGTTTACTTAATTCAATTTCATACCAATCCCTGGTTTTAATCCTTCACTTTCTTTACCCTGACAAATATTCTCTTTTCATTGCCATTAACTGATTATCTGTTGTGTGCTATGGGGGAAAATAAAACATCTTCTAAGCATGTATTGAAAGTTAGATTAAGATTGATTTCTATAATCTATAATCAGCTTCTTCAGTTGATATATACCATCTAGGTACCTCCTTTGGGTACACTGCTTAGAACTGGAAAGGCATGTGTTTCCAATACCTAGAAAAGTCTTATCATCATTATCTTCTGAGAAGCTGCTGTACTGTGGCAGATGTTTCTTATTAAAATATTGGATAAATATATGGTCAAGATTCCTTGTAATACTTATAGTAAAAAAAAAATATATACCTTCCAGGACAGTGTACTGTAAAAATTAGATCACCGCACTTTGATATTTTTATGATGGTAGCAACAAGAAAAACTTTTCCGCTTCTGTGTTTCTTGAATCCTGGTTTGCAGTGTCAGCAAAAAGAAAGAAACAGGGTACCACTGGGATTTATCTTTAAGTCAACACAGGAAAAGATGAGAGTGTAGGGAAAAAGAATCATAGGGAATAAAAGGCAAACAAGAATGTTCGTGTTTATGGATTACTGTGATAGGTGCCTTAAAAATATATAAAATTGGTAGAAAGCTGTCTTAGATTATTTATTTCCCAAAGAAAAATACTTCCTATACCCTATTTATAGGAAAGGGCTTTCGTTTTTCTTTTAGTTTATGTTCACAAAACTTGCTTACCTTGCAATTCTGTAGTAAATGCTAGATTTCCTTGCTACAGCAGGTACTCCGACTAGATGCCTGTTCTTGCCATATACATGTAAGTTACCTTACTGACTTAACTAGTCCTGTGGTAGTTAATAGGGCTAAAGAAGAGAAAATAGTGTTTTCTACATCACTGATTTTCTTAGTTTTATAACTAAGATTTTGCTAAGCTTAAGTTGCCCATTAGCAGAAGCTGAATTTCTCTTTGCTTTTGGAGACAGAACTCTGCCCTTAAAGCAAAGAGAAGGTTCAGAGTTAATAAGTCTTTTGTGTTTTATATATAAAACTGACTCAAGTCCAAATATTAGCTGAAGTAATACATTTCCCAGCAGTTGAGTTTTAAGCTGATTAATAACTTCCAAGAATTCTAGCTAGAAAAGCCCCCTGTTCCCTAAGAATTGCGCTCCACAACAAGGATGATATCAAGCAGGTGTAGGCTCAGGAACTCTTCATTGTACACTCCCCCAACATTGAAGAGACATATTCATGCTAAACTATAAACAGCAGAGATAATACCACACTCCAGCCTCCATTAGTAAGAGCCTACCTAACTGATTTAAATGAGTTACACAGGAGAAATATTACAGCTTCACCTTTTTTTCCTCTTGGCTAGCTGCAAAATGATAGTAACTAGCTTAGTATGCCTCTAAATAGGCTGGGTCTAGGCTAGATCCATGCATGTTTTCTAACTCTAAGATATTTAGCGTGTTTCTTAAAAATGTATTTTTAGGACTGCTCAGTTAAAATCACTTGGGGAAGACAAACTATCATCTTCATCAGTAAAGACAGAGTATGATGCCTTTTCAGAAAAACAAGTTGATTTGTTCTGCTTTTTTTTTTTTTTCCAATTTTGTGGAGCTTACAAGATTGAAGCTTGATGAAATATTTTGCTTTGTTTTGTTCTTTTTGGTTAAAAATGACCTTGAAGAAAATGTGGGTTTGATCATATAATTTGATCTAATTTCACAGAATATTGCCAGTTAGGAAGAAAAAATAAAGCGTTGCATTTTCACAAAAGTACTTATGGTAACATACATTCTTTTTCTCTAATTGCTCATTGCTTTAAGTGACAAACAAAAGGCTATTTTACTTTTTAATTTAAAAAAAAAGAAAAAAGAGCCATTATCCTTTCTCCCCATTTGGCTTCTAATTTGCAAAATAATCTATAAACACAATTCTAGCTGAGACACTCGAGAGGCTTGTTTTGCAATAGCTTGTGTATATTACATTCTAAAAAGTATTAAGAAGCCTAAAGAAACATAGGTGCAGTTGCCTGCTTGCATATTCATCCATGTACAAAGATTTCACACTCAGAAAATATAGTGGCTAGAAAAAAAGAAATTGCTGTGAAATTTTTCTGTTATTCAGTGTAATTAGCATCCTAAGGTTCCTTCATTCTTACAGTACAAAATAGTCTGGAAATATGTATTTTTCTCTTTCAGACATGCTTACAGCTCAGTGAAGGAATAGGCCAGAAATATCATACTCAAACCATGTCAAAGGATATAACAATTTTTGCATAAGCTTTATTGTCTTTTAGTCCAATCACATGCCCTTATTGTCCATCAAGATTATGTTTTCCCATTACTTATATTTGCTGCTTCTTTCATTTTAGCTACTGTATCCACTTGATCATTCGACAATATTGTGAAAATTGCTGCAATATTTTACAGTAGTCCTAGATTCTGACAGATATAGTGCATTGGAATAATTTAAAAATGGTTGGCAGGCTTGTTTGTAAAGGCCTTTTCTTTCTACCACCTTACTCAAACACACTTTTGTCTCTACTTGAAGTGAAAGAAATAGATGTAGGAAAAAAACTGTGTGTTAGAAATGTCAGGTTCCATCATACCATACAGAGTTTTTTCATGTTTAACAATGGCATTTTTTAAAATGTTGTGGTTTAGCCCCTGTCAGAAACCAAGCACCACACAGCAGGATGGGGGAGAGAATCAGAAGAGCAAAATTAAGAAAACTCATGGGTTGAGATAAGAAATAATAGCAACAACAACAACAAACATTGCAATGAAAAAGAAAAAACAAGGAGACAGCAAGGAACAAAACCCAGGAAAAACAAGTAATGCAACCACTCACCACCCACTAACTGATGCCCAGCCTGTCCCTGAGCAGCCATTGCTGTCCCCTGGCCAATTCCCCCCAGTTTATATACTGAGCATGATGTCATATGGTATGGAATACCCCTTTGACCAGTTTGGGTTAGCTGTCCTGGCTCTGCCTCCTAGTAGCTGGCATAGTGCTGTGTTTTGGATTTAGTATAAGAAGAATGTTGATAACACACTGATGTTTTAGTTGTTGCTAAATAGTGCTTACACCAGTCAAGGACTTTTTCAGCTTCCCATGTTCTGCCAGGTGCACAAGAAGCTGAGAGGGGGCACAGCCAGGACAGATGACCCAAACTGGACAAAGGGATATTCTATAACATATGACATCATGTCCAGTATATAAACTGGGGAAAGTTGGCTGACGGGCAGCGATGGTTGCTCAGGGACAGGCTGGGCATCAGTCAGCGGGTGGTGAGCAATTGTATCGTGCATCACTTGTTTCATATATTCTGTAATTATAATTATAATTATTATTTTCTGCTTGGTTTTGAAACTGTCTTTACCTGAACCCACTGGTTTTATTTTTTTTCTGATTCTCTCTCCCATCCCACCAGGATGGGAGGGAGAGTGAGTGAGTGGCTGTGTGGTGCTTAATTGCCAGCTGGGGTTAAACCAAAACAATTGATAACAGGGCAGTGATCAAAGCACTTGTTCAGGAAGTGAGGGTTTTAAGTCTTTCTCACTCTAAGGTGATTTTCATTTTGCAAAAATACTCTAAGCCTTAGTCTTTAGACTGCTCTGCATAAAATTTGCCTTTTTGGGGCAAATACAGCTAAACCACTGGACTGTCCATAATAGACTGAGCAGAATAATTTGTAAGTTGTAAACTAACTTCAATCCAGTTCTGAGTGCTTGTTCAGCTAGGGTGGCCAACCGGGGCTGGAAATAGGCAAAAGAGTGCTTTGTTCTTTGAAATGTTTCTGATTTTTCTCTATTAGTTTTCTTAATATACAGGAAAAGTACACCCACTTTGTCATGGCTAACCTTGCTAAGTTAAATCATTAGACACATAAAATGATGTCACTTATTCTTCACTCCAGCAATAGATCTTTTATTCAGAAAGATTTGGGTTTCTTAATAATTAATACAGCATATCTAGTTTTGAAAGAAAGCATAACATTTTACTTTAGCTCTTCTTGAAAAAATCCTACTATGTTGTTCATGTTGTTCAGTTATCAGAACTGCAATTGCAGAATTAACAAAAAAATAATGTCTGGTAGGCTCTCTCTTCTAGATAAGCATGTCTCTGTAGCTGAATGCAAGCAACAGAAGGAAGGAAAAAGAACAAGCCATCTGGCTACTTTACAGTGTGATGATACTGATGAACACCACTGGAGTATTGTTCTAAACCCTCATAACTTGCCAGTGAGCACAGCATTAGGAATATCAGGCCCAAATGCTTCAAAATTGGTAGAATTTGGTTTAGCAGTTGTATTTATATTAAACTTTTTCAACAAAAGGTGGTATAACAGGGTGTAGAGTCATTTCAGTTCAAAGGAAAAGCTGAATATGCAGTTGGGGAGTGATTAAAGAAACTGTATTCCCAACTCTAGAATTATGCAAATAAAACCATTTTTAGCATTCATTGGGTACATAAGATGTATTTAAGGATAAAAATATGTCTTAATCCATAGAGAATTACTTCTGTAGAAAGAACTGGCAAGAAGACATTTTTAGAATATTCTAATTTATCCAAAGTAAACATAGTTAACCTATAAAATACACCGTGTACAACTAGAGAATGTTCAGGGAATTCTGTTTAGCTTGAAGACAACTAAACACTTTAGCTATTTTTTTCAGATAGTTTTTTTTTTTTAAAGTAAGGTATTTAAATTTTAAGATAAACTTGCTGAAGAACAGAAGTATTTACTCTCTCTGATGAGGGGATCTTTTTTCCTGAAGTGTTCTCTCATGGGTTTTTTTCATTGATGGTGTCGGTTTTCAGTTTATCACAAAATAATTGGTTAGCATGATGTCTGCTTACTCAAATGTGATAGCTGAAATTAAAGCTAGTAACAAACATCTTGGTTTAATCTCATTAATATAAATGTACATGAATGTAAAGTTTTATTTTTTGAATGTAATGTACAGTTCAGTGTTTGAAAAAGATGAAAATGAAATGAGAATAATGCCCACTGAGGCAGAAAGGAATGTTTTAACCTACAGTTAGTTAACATCTTGTTGACAGCTTTCTAAGCCCCAAAGAACTCTCAAGATGGAGCCAAAACCATAAAAAAGATGACTGCTTGCCCAAACCTAGGCCTCATGAGGTTTTATGTGGCAAAAAAGACTCAGGGAATTTCTTGTCCTTATTTCCTTATTCTGACAAAAAAAAAAGTATTTAATAATTCTCTTTGAAGTGACTGCTTCAAGGAAAGTGTTTTCCTCATCCATACTTGGATCCAAACTCTCAGGTAGAGGAGAAATTTGAACCAAGGTCTCATAGCTGGGATATCAGTCTGCTCTAGTGGGTTGAGCAGACAGATAGAGGAGCTTTCAGTCTCCGAAAGCAAAAAAGGTTAAGCAATAAATATGTGGCAAGTTTCCTTAGATGGTCAAGGACTGAGAGTTATTGCATCTGCCATACAATCTAGGGAACTTAATAATGTAAAACTTTTTTATTTAGAGAGGAACATATGAGCTGAAGAGAGATTTGTGGTCATGAGTTTCAGATTCATATACACAAGGTAAGGTAAGCTAAGCTATACGTAAGTATTTAGAATCTTAAGTCCTTAATAAGAGGTTTTTATAGGTTTAACCTGTGGCTAATACACAAGTCTTCTGGAGAGCTAGATGCTATACTAGTCAACCAGTTTTCCTTTCCACTACAGGCAAGAGAATGAAGTATTACAGAAGACTTTTTTTTCTTAATTGTTCCAAATGAATAGATAAATGCTTAAATTTCAGACAGTTTTCGTTAGCTCATATGTAGGCCTTGACAATTGTCATAACATTATCATGGCTGATGATCTTTATGGGAGATCTCTAAAATGGGATTTGATGTGCATTTTCAACTGTAGATATTTTAAGGAAAATATGCCACTTTAAATGTTTCTGTGATGGAATCTGTGACTCAAGTTTCCTTGATGATATCACAGAAAATCTGCTAATTAGATTCCTACCTCTGTCTAATAGTGGAAAACAGATCTTTGGTTTGTGAAAATCTACCCTTTTCCACATTTCCAGGTTCCCCAAGGAAGCAGAAACTTATTTTCTATTTTATATTTGAAATATTAAATAGAACATCCCTGTACCTGAAAAAAAAAATTACATACAAATATACAATCTATATATAAATATACATGTATATTATATAGTTTTTATCCAAAAGTTTAGACATAGGATTGTATGGAGTTTAGTTTCTGATATTAAAATTGTAGTCTGATATTCCCAAAATTTACATAGTGCAGATATAAAATTATCTTTTTTCCAACAAATAGCACTCTATGTAATTACTCACTTTACCTCTGTAATTAGGAAAGTAACTTATTAAAAAGTTTGTTTTCTCAAAAGAGTATTTTTTCTTTTATCAAGAATATAAATTCAGAAATAATTTATTTCATTAAAATGCATTCATTACTTTTGCTTGCCAAAATCACTACATGCTGCTAATACAAGAAATGTATGGTTTTGTTTCTTTGCCTTGATTTGGTGATGTCACAAACACAACAAAGAGAAAGCAAGAGTAATATAATTCAATTTTTTCTCTGTTTGGAAAAACTAGTATAAATGTATAACTTTTTATCCGTGTCTGTCTGTAACTATAGCAACAATACTGACAATAAACAAAAACCAGGAAATCCTCGATCTCAGTGACAATTATCTTATTCATCTTGCTTGCCATTACTCTTGCAATTATCTTGCTCTTCCAACCCTAGCACATTTCCAGAATGAACTGACTGCTACTGAAGAGACTTTGACTTGTAAAAGCCTATTTCACCTGAAAATTGGAGCAAAGTTACATTAAACCTCATTCTATGGTATTGTACTCTACAAGTATACATATTTTTCCTGGTCATACATATTTACTCATTCTTTTAAGTGATGTTATTACAGTTTAGTTTATTTCAACATCTCCTTACACACAGAATTATCCTCTCAGCCATAAGTAATGAATTTGCTGCAAGGAATTAGATAAACATGTAAAAATGAATCTTTTCTACTTGCAAACTAAATAAGTAAACTGTTTTCAACTAAGAAGAGGGAATTATACAAAGTATATCTGAGAAATCAAACACATGCAAGCTAAAAATGCAGAAAAATCCTTAAACCATACCCTGTGCTTACTATTCAACAAATTTTGAAGCAAAATCAACTTGAAACTTTACTCCAAAAGCAAGGGAAAAACTTGCTCTTCCCAGACTTTCATGTATCTCACATAACCATTTTTGAGGAAATGTAGGCAAATATGTTGCAAAAAAATTTATAATAAAGGACTTTCTTTCAGGCGTTTATAACTTTACTGCTTAGTCAATAAACCACTCTAATGTCAGAAGCCGGTTCTCATTCTATATATCATGGCTGGCTAGAAACAGATAAACACAAACATTTCAAACCTCCTAAAGGCTTTGAGATTGATGAAGCCACTTGCTGCAGTTCTTGCCCTTTGATTGTGCACCTCAATCTTTGCAATGGTTTTTTTTTGCAATTCTAATTTGCTACAGAATGCCTTGGCTCAAAAGTATAGTGTCCCACTACTGTCAATGGACTTGAAATGGCAGGTTTCACTCAATAGACCAACTGGAAAGTCTGCTTGGTCTTTAGAAGTGTTTACCAGTTTACAACAGAAATGGCAGTCTACACTTACTATTGGGTTCAAAGGTGCAGAGTGCCTTGAGAAATTTGAACACATGTTCCTGTATTTTCTATAAATAAAAGTAATATTATTTCGATTTAGTTGTGAGTTTGAACCTGTTCTGGCCCTTTTATTACTCAAGAGGCAGAACAAAGCACTGAAAATATGGACTTGCCACTGAACTTGTGGAAGAAACAAAGAGAAGATTACAAAAGAGGACTGAAAACTAGGAGAAATAGAGAAACAGATCTAATAAAGGATATATAGGGAACAAAATGCTTATAAGACAAGAAGAAATAGGAAAAATGTTGCATAACAGGATGATGCAAAATATAATGTGGAGGAGAAATGTCATATATAGTGCCGCATAACTTCAGCAAGGAATTCACACAATATCCCATGTTATTCTCACAGAAAAAAAAATGATGAAGCATGAACTGGATAAATGGAAAACAAGATGGCAGAAAACTGGATAGACCATTGTGCTCAAAGTATGATGATCATTGCTACAATGTGTAACTAGTAGAAGTCTAACTCATAACTAGTGCTTCCGCTCAAGGGTCAATACTTGAGCCACCACTTACTAATGTCTTTACTAAAAACTTGAATGATAGCATGGAGCGTATTCTGAGAAACTCTGCAGACAATACCAAATATGGGGGAGCAGTCAGTATTCTGGAGAGTAGGGCTGCTATTCAGATGGACTGCAACAGGCTGACAAATCTCATTAAGTTCAGCAATGGCAAAGGAAAAGTCATGCATCTGGACAGAAATAATCCATGCATGAGTACAGGCAAGAGACTGACCGCCTATAAGGCAGCTTTGCAGAAGGGGACATTGGGGCCCTTGTAGATGAGCTGAAACATAAGCCAGCAATGCACCCTTGTAGCAAAGATCATTACCAACATCTTGGGCCGCATTAGTGACATGGCAGCCTGTGAGTTGACAGAAATTATTTTTTCCATATTTACCACTTGTGAGGCTACATCTGGTGTGTCACATCTTATTTTGAACTTCCTTGCACAAGAAAAAAAGATATTGACGTACTGGAGTGCATCCAGGAAGGAGCCACCAAATGTTCCGGGGTCTGGGAAAACATAAAGTACAAGGAAAAGCAAAGTGGACTGGGTTTTGTTCAAACTTAAAAAGAAAATGGATATATTAATGTTAATACCTAACAGCAGAGCTTAGAGAGGTGGAGACAGACTCTTCCTAGAGGTGCAAAATGACAGGGTAAGAAGCAATAGACAACAGTTACAACACAGGATATTCTCACTTGATGCAGGAAAAAAATGTTGATGGTCAGATATTAGAAAGGGTTTCTGAGAGACATGTGGAATTTCTACCCCTGGTGATATGCAAACCTTGGCTGGGCAAGACCCTCAACAACTTGATAGAACTGGACCAGCTTTGAGCAATGGATTTATTAACCTTGGCCAGCAGTAAGATGCCCACCCAGCCTCCCACTCACTCTCCTTCCTCAACAGGACAGGGAGAGAAAATACGACAATAACACTTATGGGTCCTGATAAAGATGGGGAGATAACTTACAAGTTACCATCATGGAGAAAACAAACTTGGGAAAATTAATTTATTGTCAGTTAAGATAGATTTGGATATTGAGAAAAAAAAAACCAAACACTTTCCCCTGAACCCTCACTCTCAGTTTTGCAGGGTCATTTTCATTCCTTCCACTTCCAATATGTCCTGCAGTGGGTCCATTTTGGAGCTGGTCCTTTCCAACTTAAGTTACTCTGTGATTTTGTGATCCTCTGTTAATGGTAGGAAAATGGAAAGATGAAAGAAAGAGAATTACACACACAACAATAACACCTTTATGGTACAGGTAGGTGTAAGGGAACACAGAAAAGGAGGAGGGAAAATAAAAAGGATCAAACTTGTGTCAGTATATATGGGAATTCCACAGTAATCTGTATAATGAAGAAACTATGGGACTTCCTTTGTGCACCTTTGTTTGCACATAATATGTGCAAATATGTTTTTAAGAACAAACCGCATATTTTGGAATATTCAGAATTGCGTTATATGAATATTTTTACATGGCAATGTTGATGACTTCTAAAGAAATCTTCGCAAACTTGAAAGGATGGTTTGCAAGACTGATTAATGCATTGAACAAATAAATATAGAGCTCTTTGTTTCATCATGAAATGAGAATTCCATGTGGAAAAAGTATGCATTTATAGATATAAAGACATTATCCTTAAAATAATCAGTGAATTTTCAATGAATTCTCAACATTTTAGTGCACAGAAGACTGTAACAGCACAATGTAAATCTTTTCATAAACAGAAGGATAGTAATAAAGAAAAAAAGT
Source organism: Gorsachius goisagi (assembly GCA_018403395.1). Classification (NCBI taxonomy): domain Eukaryota; kingdom Metazoa; phylum Chordata; class Aves; order Pelecaniformes; family Ardeidae; genus Gorsachius; species Gorsachius goisagi. The sequence continues at coordinate 19,863 of BOSO01020808.1, read as the reverse complement.
AAACCATAAGTGTCATTGCAGAATAACTTGGTTTTTGAAATGCCGGTATTGTCTCTTGATCTTTGTAAAAAATATATGCAATCAATCTAAAGTTTAAGTATCTATTTCCAGATTGCACAGAAAGTATGGTTTTCATAAAATAGCTAATAACAGTGCTCTTCCTTAGCTTAGCTCCAGTCACTACTGTGATTCTCAATTTCAAACTGCCCTCCAGGGAAATACCCACAAACTTGTCATCTGGGCTAGGAATGTAGTCATCACTACTGAGAACCATTTATCATGCTTGTCACTCAGCTCTTGAAAAGATACACATCCGCATATTATATGTCACATATATTCCACCGGCTGTAAACAATCACCTCACACTTTCAGTCTGCACAGAAAAAGATGACTATTTGCAGTGCTTCTTCTTGTGATTTAAATTGTGAAATATTGTCCAAACAACCTATGAAGTGCTTAGCTCTTGAAACTAATTTAAATGTATTCTGCGTAACAGTGGAATTTACTGTTATAATCTATTTATTAAAAAATATCATAAACTAAGAAAGTTTTCTAAGGTACTTTTATTTTTTTGAGGCTATGTGCACACAGGAATGTAGAAAGCAGTTTTAAAAATACATTACCATTGTTAAAGGAATTCCATGTTTTTTGCTGAATACGGGGGCCCACTATAATTTCTCTAATCTGTTGAATGTATTAATATGTTAATGGATTGGATTTATCAATGTTTTATTTGAAAAAGCAACTATTTAAATACAGACTGGTATAGTTGCAATATATAGGTGTCTCATGAGATTAGTTTTTTAAAAATAAAGAAAACCACCACACTCTGTATGGGAAATGGACATCAAAGGTTACTCTGTTTCTAACATAGTGTTTCTAATACTCCATTCACACTGGGGGAAATGATGAAGATTTTATTACAGTTGTTCAAAGAATACAGACTGTAGCATTGACTCTTGATAGAGAGCAATTTATTTGCCTACAAATTGTTCCATCTATCCAGAAGAGATATATGATAATTTCTTCTACATTTACTTGCTTGTACATACAATATCCTCATCACCTGGACTGGTCTGGTTGCATACCATGACTTTATGTTGTTTATGAAAGCAGATTTCTGTCCTTCCTTCTTTTTTTCCTGGAAACAAAGGCACAGGGCAGTACGGTGTATTTATTGATCTTGCTCTAATATGGAGCTGGGGTGAAGCTAGAATATTTGTTATAAGACATTCATTTTACCACTGAACATGAAACTTTACAAAACTACTTTTCTTGTCCCCATTTCTCTCTTCCTTCTCACTATTTTCATGCTTTTTTGGGTTACATAAGTGAACAGATATACCATATCATACCAACAGATATACCACCATGTCTTAGCTTCCACTTCTCACTTCTGCATACCATCATTTGTTCTGTTGTTTAGTCCAACCCCACCAGATAAAAGTTACATTTCATGAACCTTCAAAAAATATACAGTAGATTTTTGCACAGAGCCAGCTGTCTGTTCATTTACCTCAAACTAAGTCCATCAGAAACTGTGCAAAACTCTAAGCCAGTTATGACTGCAAAGCAGCAGGAGGTGGTTAAAATATTCTGCTACAAATTTGGAGTAATTATTGCTACACTAATAGATGTTATTGAACTAGCAGATGGAGAGTAGAGTTTCATCATTTCTTAGCTTTCAACATTTTTTTGCCCATTCTTGGATGTTTATTTTCCTCTTCACTATACTGATCATTAAACTTTATATCATTTATAGTGTTTGTAATATTAAGACCTGTGTTTTCATCTTTTGTCCAGCAACTGTCAGTGCATTTAATTGCTAAGACTGTAGGGATTTATTTTAACAGATTAATAAGACTACTTAGGATGTTGTATATTCAGTGCATGAAGTAGATATAATTGTCTCTACAGAATATGATGTAATTCCAGAAAGATGTGTATTAGAAAATCACAGAACTAGTATTTTAAGATAAACATGAGTAAGTTATGACTGACTTCATCTTAGAGCTTCATTTTTATCAGACCTCTAGCAAACACATCTAAAACCAATGACGTTGGCATTCTATAACTTTGAAACAAGGGCTTTATGCTATACATACATAGCATACCTTGAGGTAACCTATATGTTTATAATACTTTATTAAAAAAAATGTTTCAATGACTGACTGTATTTGTAGTGCAAAGCAAATGCTTGAATATAATATTTCTGCTAATAAAATCAAGAAAAACTTTCCCATTTACTTCTGAAGAAGTGTAATCTAGAGAAGGTATTGTTAATACTAACATTAATATGAATGTTCAAATAATTAACAGGAATGCCTTTTTAGGATGTAATTAGACAACACTTGTAATGGGTTTTATGCTTCAATTGTAAAGCAATCCTTTTTGACTCTGACTGGAACTGAATAGCACCCTGGCTTGTATTGGAAATAGTGTGACCAGCAGGACTACAGAAGTGATTGTACCCCTGTACTCAGCACTCATAAGACCGCACCTCAAATACTGTGTTCAGTTTTGGGCCTCTCACCACAAGAAAGACATTGAGGTACTGGAGCTTGTCCAAAGGACAATGAGGCTGGTGAAAGATCTAGAGAGCAAGTCTTATGAGGAGCTGCTGAGGGAACTGGGTTTATTTAGCTTGGAGTAAAGGAGCCTGAGAGCAGACCTTCTTGCTCTCTACAACCACCTGAAAGGAGGCTGTAGCAAGGTGGGCATCAGTCTCTTCTCCCAAGTAACAAGTGGTAGGACAAAAGTTAATGGCCTCAAGTTGCACCAGGAGAGATTTAGGTGGGATATTAGGAAAAAAATCTTCACCTAAAGGGTTGTCAAGCATTGGAATGGGATGCCCAGGGAAGTGGTTGAGTTCCCATCCCTGGAGGCATTTAAGAGATGTGTAGATGTGGTGTTTGGGGACATGATTTAGTGTCCGACTTGGTAGTGTTAGGTTAATTGGACTTGATGATCTTAAGGGTCTTCCAACCTAAACGATTCTATGATTTTATGATTCTGTGATTCTATGATTCTAAAACACAAATGTCTTCTGTGGGATTTTTACTTCCCCTGAAACATTTGATAACAGATCACTGTCAGAAGCAGGACAAGTGGCATCTTGTATTCAAGCTATTAAATCAGTTCTACTTTCCACATTTTGTAGGATAGTATGTGTTGGTGTTTTCATAGCACTTTCCAATAAAAGATCTTGAAACATATTCAAATGTTAATGCATGATTATTCAGAACAACTCAGAAGAGAGAGATTTAAATATTGAAAAAATGAACAAAGATTACATGATCCCAAACTGAACATGAAACAAAGTTTCTACTTAATTCTAGCGCAAATGTTTACCTTCAAATAAGAATTCAGTCCTAAAATAAGAAACTGAATTGGACTACAAGACATCTATTCACTGACTTCATCATCAGAGTGACCATCTTCTAAACTAATTTTATTTTGTACTCTTTTCTTAATTCTATCTACATTCTCATATTCTTATGAGGACAGTAGTGCTAAAAGTCAATAAATCTTTTTTTCTTTTAATTGACATTTGGACATCATGTAAATCAAAACTGTCTTTTCTGATGCAGACCTGTTGGTTTTATTTTGCATACACCACAGAGAGTCTTAAACAGAACACATGCACCACACACACACACGCAAACTTATTTCCTTACTCCCTATCATCCTCTGTCTCTCTCTCCACACTGCAGAAAAAAAGGAGGGTAACATTTCATGTCTCCTTGAATGAGTTAACTATGTTTTTTTCCTGTCTCACTTTGAGCATTTAACTGTCGTAAGGGCAGAGCAAGGGCTATTTCATACATTTTGAAATAATACGTTGTCTCTTTGGAGATAGCACTGTCATTTGTTTTCATTTCACCAGTATGTCACTCTTCAGATTGAAATATATATTAAAGGGAAGTCTACTCTCTGAGAACTGTAACTAAAGGGATGAGTTTTCTTAAACCGCGTTTTATCTGAAACACAATGTTTTACTACAAATAGTATGATGGATTATAAAATATATTTTGAAATTGAATATGGTTGTTTTGATTATGTGATTGTAATTCTAGAGGAGAACACAGGAGACAAGTTGTCTCCTTGTCAAAATTCCAGCTTCATAATACAAGAATGTCTATACTTTATGCACTTTTCTCAGAAATCTGAAATATTTTATATAAATATCTAAAACTATAATTTTCCTTATATTTATTCTTATGTTACATGTTATTGAAAACTTTCTTTCCCTGCAACAGCAGGGGGAAGAAGAATCAAATATGCTTTTGACTTTGTAGAACTCAATGGTCAAGAATATAAAAAGGTTTGAATATGACTTAGTATCTACCTGTACATTTGAAGGCTATTGCTGAAATACAATTCATTCTATAGTTTCAACGTCCACATGTGTGTTGATGTCCTTCTATGTATTTACAAGTTTTCATTACCAAACTCCAGAGATTCCAACAAAGAAAAAAGAGTCCAGAAATAATTTCAAGGCCATGTTTAGAATTAAAAATAATTAATAGTTTATATTATCTTCACAGGATGCAAAGGGGAGACATGCATGTCTGTATTGTCATTTTATTCCTTCCTTGTTGCCAATCTACGGGACAGTGACAGACACAAGGCTGTATTATGTCTTAATAGAGAGTTACATTTACACAGCATTCTTTACAAAAGTTGACATCAGCTATGAATCCACATTTGCCCATTTCTTCATACTCTTTTGAGATATCTCAGAATCACAGAATGGTTGAGGCGGGAAGGGATCTCTGAAGGTCATCTTGTCCAAATCCCCTACAGGGCAACCTGTAGGGCCATCCAGCGCCAGTTGCCCAGGAAAAGGTCCAAGTGGTTTCTGAAAACCTCCAAAGATGGAAACTCCACAACCTGTCTGGGGAAAAGAAGGCAGATGTCTTGACCTTGCTTGTCAAAATTAGTTTGGGTGATATCTTGGTGAAAAGTTTAAAAAAATATTACCTTTTGTTTTTTACATAGTTCACCAGTTGTTTGAATTATCTTTTCTCCTTATTCAGTGACAAATGCTAACTGGTCAGTCAAACATTGTCTTGACTTCTCATTATCATCTGTTTTTTGTATTTATGTGTGTGTTGTGGTTTAACCCAGCAGGCAGCTAAATGCCACACAGTGGTTCACTCACTGCCCCTGCCCCCTGACAGTGGGATGGGGGAGAGAATCAGGAAAAAAAAAGTAAAACCTGTGGGTTGAGATAAAGATAATTTAATAGGACAGAAAAGGAAGGGAAAATAGTAATAATGATAAAGAATATACAAAACAAGTGATGCACAATACAATTGCTCACCACCCACTGACCGATGCCCAGTCAGTCCCTGAGCAGCCATTGCTTCCCTCCAGCCAACTCTCACCAGTTCAGATACTCAGCATTCTGTCATATGTATGGAATAGCCATACCATATATTGCTCAATATACAGGTCAGTTTGGGTCAGCTTTCCTGGCTGTGACCCCTCCCAACTTCTTGTGCACCTGGCAGAGCATGGGAAGCTGAAAAAAAGTCTTTGACTAGTATAAACACGACTTAGCAACAACTAAAACATCGGTATGTTATCAACATTCTTCTAGTACTAAATCCAAAACACAGCTACTAGGAAGAAAATTATCTCTATTCCAGCTGAAACTGGTACACTGTCTTATTATCTTGAGCAGTAGACTGAGTGAGTGAAGAATGTTCTCAGTTTGGCTAGATATTTGGACTTCTCCAGCATGCTATGTGAAGAGAAGTCTATTTTATGCCTTTTCACAGAAGGTGGCTGCTGTTCTAATGTGTGGTATAGACAGATGGGATTTACTACAGTATAATTTTCTATGCCAGAAAAGTTTCAATTTGAGATCTGATACATGATGGGAGTCAAAGTCACCTTAGTAGGCTAGAGGAGATTCCTACTTGACATTCTCGAACTTGCACATCCACAGAGCGTTTTGAAACTCTAACTGTTTTGCTGGATTACACTGTCATTTTTTAAATGCCTACCAATTTAACCATACATTGTTCATTGTTTCGTAGTGTCATAACTGTAATTATGTTTAAATTACATTTATCTCAGTATTGTATAATACAAGCAGGAACCAAAACCATAAGTTGCATTTGTAAAACTATTCCCCTCTCAAGACTGATTTTAAGAAGGGTTCCCCAGGGTGGCTTAGATAACCTAGTTCAGCACTGACACCTTTAACTTCCTTTAAGTAGATACAATATCATCTCTGCTCTCATCTTGGTGAAAAAGAATGAAAAAGAGTAAAATCTGCAGTTTCATTGCACTTGTCTCTTCCTCCTTTATGTACGTAGAACTATCACAGAACTTGCTTATATCACATGTAGTAGTCACAGAGGGAAAAAAATCCTTTTCCCCATGTTTATTGTATAGAGCTAAACATTAATCAGTTTATGTCCCTAGATTGCCAAGAATTCTCCAAATTGTTGAAGATACTTGAGGCTTAGAATTTATACCCTGGATTGAATTTTCACAATGAACTCAGAGCAGTTTTTTAACTCAGTGACATGCATTTTTAAAAAGTTCTAAATAAGTAATGAACATTTTAAAAAGATGGTGTGGAGGAGCCAAAATAAAAAAAGGAAACTCACACAGTCTGACAGCCTCAGGAAATGCAAAACAAATTACAAAGCCCCACATCTGTTTCACACTGCAGTGCAGAACTATTTCAGGGACAGTTTGCCAGTCCTCCAGTAAGCAGTAGTTGTAAACAAAGTTCAGCAAAAGAATAGAAAACCTTCAGTTTTGAATATTTGACTATAGAATGACTATGTATGAGGTTTATCTAGTGTGTGTTGTTCATGTATGGCTTTCTGAGGTATTTTACTTTTTTACCTGACTGTATTATATAATATATTTTAGGGCAATAGTCTGGTTTTAAACTCTTGTTCTCCTGAATATCTAATTTCAATGTGGAGAAATACCAACAGAGAAAGAACTTGAGTTCTCTTGACTCTAGGATTTTTTAATTCTTTGTGCAAAACAAAATAACTGAAAAAGCAGAATGCTCTAGTCAGAAGAATTGTGCCATGGATGTGAACTATGTTGAGAGAAAATTGGAATTCTGTGTCTTGGGTGAATAAGCTAGCCACAACATGTTAATTAAATAAGCTGGTTTGTTCCTTTTTTACCATGTGATTTTGTATAGGGTCTGCTTTTCAAGATGTGGTCTAACTAATGATGACCTGATCAAGCTTTAAGACCACACAGGTGAAAAAATATATTGTTGATCTCACTGTAGTTGTAGATATGAACAGAAACTGAACTTCTGCTTTGTAGGCATGAATAAAATACCTCTGAACATGCCTAAAAACAAATAAATAAATATTTTAAACCCTGAAGAACTCCAGTGCTGAAAACATAGGAGTTAATAGATTTTAGCTGCTTTCAAAACTAAACTGAACTTCCTAGAATAATAATTTTGTTTGTAGACACTGAGAGTGAGAGGTGGTCAGTTCTTGAGTACCCTAATACTTTCGTTGAACTATGTTGTAGGGACTGATATTTTTTAATAGCTCAGACCAACATTTTTTCCCTTATCCTATTATAATTCTTTCATAACTGTAATGTTATTTCCACTACTCTAAGCATGATATGACTTCAGACACGCAATTGCTTCTCTTATTTGCATAGTACTTTAATAGAAACATATTTCTAAATCAGGTTGCTGTCCATTCTCAGAAACTAAAAGTACTTGGGTCATATATTTGTACTAATTAAATCATTGTCACAAAAAGTTTATACGATTTAGAAAATCAAGTTCTGTTTAGTTTTGATTTTTCTTAAGTCAGGGAAATAATTGCTAAGTACAAGAGACACCTTAAGGAAAGTTTGCTTTTGCACATTGTGTTCCGTGTATCTTGACAAAACCTTCACTTAGACAGATAGCTCTGATGTGTTCAAACAAGTCAGATACTGTTATCTCAGAAAAAAAACCGAAGGAAACTTTTTTTTGGGGGGGGGGGGGGGGAGGGGAGGGGAAGGAGGTAGCTATTTCAATAAGGAAATATTTTAAAACTAGACTTCTATTTATATTCTACGAGCTCTGCAGGAATGTCTGCATACTCAATATTGATTACTCTGTGGTTGGCTTGTGAAGAATTTGCCCTATCATGTCTCCTTGAGACAGTAATGCAGAAATCCATTTCCCCTATGCTTAACCTTTCACACAGATTCTGATTTAGGTTATTGCATGTATGGGGGGGCTTGGGAAACAAGTGTATCCCCATGGGAATAATGGAAAGCAAAGAAAAACAGGTACTACAACAAGCTTACAAAAGCAATGTATATGTATACTTATGTAACAGTGTGGTGGTCCTGCAGCAACTTGTTATGTTTTGTTTAATTCTTGGATTTGGAACTAGACAGGCTTCCAACAGACTCAGAGCTGCAAGCAGCAGCACTAAGATAAACCTCACCACGGGGGAAAGGGTGCACCCCCAACAGGCTGGCAAAGGAACTAGACACATTTGGGATGCTGAAAACCAAGACACTGCTGGGAAGTATTTGACAGCATGAGAAGATAGCAAATAAAAAAGTGCCAAGGCTAAAATGAATCTAAATAAATATTATGCCTTTGATATCTATTCAGTTTTCATCATTTTCTAGGAGCAAAATGGTTTTGATACCTGGATCTAACACACATACCTTTGACTACAGTTGAGCTTATGTATTTACAAGTTTTTAAAAACCTCAGTTTTACAAACTTATAATGCAAAATCATTTGTTTACTAGCACTATTTGATGTTTTCAGCACAATATTAAGAGTAGCTGAGTAGGATAATAATTGCTAGAGTATGAAGGAGTGCAATATATTTATACATACATATATATGCATGTGTATATATGTATGAACATAAGTATGTGCATGTATATATATGTGCAGGTTTTACCATGTGTCTATTTTTAATGCAAGAGAAACGGAATGGGAGATTTCTGTTTTAAAATGTACATTTAAATATAAACAAAATACTTGAAAGGTGTTTTGATCCTCCAAGGGGATTGTCCATAGCATTTCTTGGGAAACTTTCAAGATTTAATTATGTTGTTCCATGATATTTTAGGCAACTAATAGAAGAAAGAAAACAAAACCTGAGGAAGACTAACTGGATGAAAAAAAGGGGAGTAAAACACACTTCAGGCTATCATCTTTTGACCTTCTAATAGCAACCTACCTTGAGTATACAAAACACCTTCTCTGTGGCTCATTTGCAGTTTTAATCATTCACTTGTAATTCTTCCACATGTTACTATTGCTATCATGAGCCAACCACATTGTGAAAAATAAACATCAACATTTTTCCTGCCATTGTAAGATTTACATCATGGTCATGCATCCCAGAGCATCTGTGTCTTTCTCTTATCTGTTCAAAGGCATTTTGAGTCTATATCCTTTGTCCAGTTTATGGGAGTGAAATACCCTCAAATCTGTTTCTGTATAAGAATAGCATGTAGCCATATAACAGACTTTAATGCATTTCTGTCGGTTCATAGTCAGGGAGAAATTTTATTGCTGATAAAGAGGCTTGATCCCCAAAAGTGAGCTTTATGCATTATGAGACCTTCCAATATTCTCACAGATGCAGAGACATAACATAATGTTCATGAAGAGGAGATGGAAATGGAATCTATTTATGTACTTTTTACAGTGGCTGAACAATTTTTGAAGCACAACAGATGGTGGATGTAGCAAAAATCTGCAGTCAGAGGAGGGGATTAATTTCACCTAACTTTGCATGCTGTACTATGTTATTATCTACATCTGAGGTGACTATTATAAACTCCTTTTTAATTAATTGCAGAATAATTATACTTTTGGAGTAACATTTATCTGACCTGTTTAAATTTTCACTTCAAGACGAGAAAAAGTGCATACTGAAATGACATTTTTCTCTCTATTGATTCTGAAGGTGACCAATCCTGATGTATACCTCTACACCACAAATGTTTATTTTACCTGCTCAAGCCTTATTCTGAGTAACTAGGAATCATGTTTTTATTTTGAAGAAAATAAATTGGGCCCTTATAGTTTTCCAGTTGTGAAGTATCTTCCTTCACCTGGTGATAGAACATGAAAGAGAAGGTTTCCCACAACATGTATGGTTCTCAGTCTTCATAAAATGGAAAGAGTTTTTGCTGCCATGGAGGTGGATAAGCAAATGCTTAAGCTTCAATCTTTCTACAAATTTCTGTTAACAATGTCAGAAGGTTTTCTTCACTTCCCAACTTCTATATTTGATAAAGTGAATGCAGAAAGGGATGATATATTACTAAATAATTCTAATAATTCTATTGTTTTCAGCTTTGAAACTATGGAAGTGAAAATATACCTATGGACCTCCCCTGTTAACAAATATTGCGACAGAAAACTTCCTACTACGTTCTTAAAATCTTTTAAATTAATACTGTATTTAAACTTTTTATTTCTCTATACATGTGATGATATTAAAATGTCCTTTATTATGTTATAGAAAGCTTTCATGGGACAAGCAACAAATGTAGTAGAACATCCTTAGGAATGGTTTTTCATATTTGTTTTGGATATCTTGTTAGTGATTTCAAATACAAACAGTGAGTAGCTCTGAATGTACTCAGTATATATAGATTTTAGATTTTAGAAGAATAATTTCTCTGTAGTTCTTTGGACTGGTGAAGAATGAGCATTAAATGCTATTGATATTAACTGGGTCCATTTAAAAGCCTTTTTTAACTTATATAGATGATTAGATAAAAGATGTTATTCTCTTACACATTCAGCACTCATCTAATTTTTGCTCCCATCAAAGTCAACCATGAAATATTCCATGGCATTGGTTGGAGTAAAACCAGGCAAGTGCAGAGCCCAATGTGGTAGACAGAGAGTTATCTCTGGAACTTTTATTTGAAGTAAAGCAGGAAGCCTACCTGGTTGCAAGGAACAAGGACTAGGCATTCTCTTGACAGTAACTAGTTTTCAGTGTGAATATTTTGTCTTGCCATTTGATGTCACCACCTTTAAAGTTCATCCATGAAGATGATCAGAAGACTTTATTCTGTTAGCATTAAGTATAATTAATTCAAGGGGAGTTAAACTGCTGGGGAGGTACTTAATCACTTCTGAATCATGAATTATTCAAAATAATCTCACTTTTAGATAAGGATTGTATACTTAAAAGGTAATTTAAGCCATGCTCTTTTATGAATTGCTGAATGCCTGGTGAGATGGGATGCTTAAAGTCCCCTGATTCTCTTTACCTGAAATGTTGAAAGAGAACTATTGTCTCCTTTCTTAAGCCTTCATACAAACAACTAAGCTGAAAGTAGTGAGATGTTTATTTTGCTACAGAGTTCACAGAAGAAACCTTCTCACAGAAGAAATCTTCATCTGTATGGTTTTAGAAAGACTGAATTTGTCAGTTAAATACTATCACATAGTGGAATGTGACAAACACACAAAAAATAGTTAAACAAATAGCAACCTGAATTTAGCCACCCAAAATTACGCCCCCCCCCCGAGCTTAATTACAAGTAAATAATTATAAACCACTTTGAAGTTAAATACTTACTATCATTAACTCTACCTTTGAGAGCTTCTACATTTATCTATGCTGTGTACAATTCCTTTTAAAATGCATGACTAAATGTATACAAATACAAAATATTGACCCATCTCCAACTGGAAAACTATAGCAGTTTCCAGTTTAGCCTAGGGGCAGATAAGTCTGACTTTCAAATTCAAAAAACCCATGTGATTACAGCTTTATTTTTTTTTTTCTTCTTTAGTGGTTTAGGTAGAAACAAGAAAAAAAAAGCAGTCATTGGTAGCCACGTTTAGGATGATCATACCATGGTAGCAGTACATGACTGAAACAATACAATAACAGAAAGAAGCAGTAGGACAATAAAGGAAATTCATAACAGTACATATTTACCCTTTTCTAAGTCTATGAAGACAAAATAATCACGTTAAATGGTGTTGTAGTTGAAGATTACAGATGCATGTTTCAGTTCAGAAGGAATAGAAGGGTACTTCAAACAGCCTGAAATATTCTCTATAATTGGCATCTTTCCTTATCAATTCAGTAGTTATTAGATACCTTCAGTAAGGGGGAAAAGGTATCTCTGTCCAAAAGTTAAATTTTTTTTTTTTTACTTTTATCTTTTTGTTTTCTTTCTAATTTTAAGATAGAAATTGAAACCAATGCGTTTTATAAACAATTTTTCATTCCTATTCTGTTCCACATTTCTTGCCTATGTGAATATTAATAATTAACGAAAAAAGAGAGGAAAGTATCTGTATGAGATCTGGTATGTCTTGAAAAAAACTTTCTTAATAATCATGTTCTTTTATGTTCTTGAAAGCAGAACTCTTCTCAGAATCCATATTCCTATGTGTATATCTCTACATGTAAAGTTGCTCAACAGTTTGGACTGATTTCTTTTTTCTTTGCTTTTAAAGGACATTTTTTAAAATCAATTTTGTTTCCATAAAATATGTCAACCTGAACCAAGTCAAGAAAAATAAAAAGCTCTGAAAACCTTTAGGCTTCCATAACCCATTTGCTGAATACACATTAAACATATATTTAACTGTAGCCAAATGAATCTTAAAGTATATACATACTGCAGTCTGGAGGAGGGAATTTCACACATATGCACACATGCACACACACACGCGCACACATCTATATATATCTATTACGCATGAAATGAAAAAAAAGTGACAAAACAGATTTTTATCATGCCTGAAAGAAAAGTCTGTGTGACTGACAGAACATATTCTGCTGTTCAATTTAGTTCAATAAAAATCTGAATTTGTAGCATAAAGGTTTTGCTATTTGAGTGTCTAGCATATCTTAAAACATATTTCTACTGCTAACATTCTCTGTTCTGCATATCAGGATTGAATTCTGAAATTTAAAAAAGAAGCATAAAGATAATTTTGATCTCAGTCTAGATTTTCACATTGGTCTGCTTTTATTTTATTTAGTTTGACTTAAGTCTCATATTGATCCTCTGCTTTCCTAAGTGATTTGACTGTGGCAAACACTGTATAAGTATTTTGCCTCAGAAATAATATTGCAATATTGTTTTTAATAATGTAAAAAGTCTCTGTGAGGAAAAACAAATAGTGGAGAGGAATCCAGTGGCATCAATATTTATCAATGAAAATTCATAAAATAGTCATACAGGAACAAGAACAGAGCATACACTCCCAGAATTACCAGCAGGAGAGTTTTATCTACCATCAGAAATGGTGGTTTAGAAACTGACTTTTTTCTATTGTATAATGTCTTTCCATAGCTGCATTCAAATACTAAAGAAAGTGTGCTCAGAATGTGTACTGGGTTTGGTTGGGACAGAGTTAATTTTTTTCATACTAGTTCCTATGTTATGTTTTGGATTTGTGACAAAAACAGTGTTATTAACACACTAATGGTTTTGCTATCACTAAGCAGTGCCTACGCAGTGTTAAGGCCTTTCCTGCTTCTCATGCTGCCCTGTCAACGAATAGGTTGCGGATACACAAGAAGCTGGGAGGGGATACAGTTGGGACAGCTGACCCCAACTGATCACAAGGACATGCCATGCCATATGATATCATGCTCAGTAATAAAAGCTAAGAAGCAAACAAGGAAGCGGGGGGGGGGGGGGTGGGGGGTGGTCATGTGGACTTACGGCATTTGTCTTCCCAAGTAACCATTACATGTGATGAAACCCTGATTTCCTGAAAAGAGCTAAACATCTGCCTGTCGGTGGGAAGTAGTGAAGGAATTTCTGATTTTGTTTGCTTGCACACACAGTTTTTGCTTTATCTGTTAAATTGCCTACATGATCATACTTTTGCTCTTCTGATTCTCTGCCCAATCCCACTAGGAGTGGATGAGTGAGTGGCTGTGTGGTGCTTGGTTGCTGACTGGGGATAAACCATAATACCCTTTTACATTTTAAAAAATAGCATTGTTAAACATTTCTTTTCCCCATCCCACTGTGGGTGAGTGAGTGAGCAGCTGTGTGGGTCTGAGCTGTCTACTGGGGTTAAACCACAACAAAAGGAAACAGCCTTTAAAGATTAAAATGGTATGTGAAATCATTTGGAAGGCATAACTTACATAAAACAGAGAAATTTGATGGATTATCATATTCTCTAAGTCCAGAAACAATAACCAGTCAGCAGCATGAGTCTAATTTGTGTATCAGAAAGAGGATAATCAGTTCTAGACTTTTATTTCACCTTAATTTAGGATTATGTTCCTATGGTGGTTGCAACAAAAGACAAAAGTAAATATTCATTGGTGTCATAGAATGGAAACAAGTGCTCGAAGATAGACATGATTTGGAACATGAACTGAAGTGTTTGGGATACTGAGGAGAACAAAAAGGAACACAGTAAGCACTCTGCTATATATGAGATGGATGAAGAAAAAGTAAAGTCGAAAGCAGCTATTGCATTAATAACACCTATTCATTTCCATGAGAAAAAGGCAACGATCTAATCACACATAAGGCAGATGTGTGCTGTATGTAGGTATATAAGCTGGAGAAAGTAAAACCACATAAAAAAAAATCTTAGTGTGCAAAACAATGAAGAACGGTTTTGTATGTCTGTGAATTCCTAAGTAATTTGGAAAATTGTATCGGTCGCAGAATGATCTCAGCAATCATCAGACCAAAATTACCTGCTCATGATTCATCTAGAAAGATCACCTTCTCAGCAACATAGAAAGGTGAAACAGAATACTTAGTTACAAGGGTTATTTACAATAAATTTAGAGAGATCAACAGGGGGATCTTAAGATTCTTCACTGGTATATTGTAGATAGCTACTTTGAAGGCAATATGGATAAGAACCTGCTACGCTTTCCAAAAATTGTTTAGGAAAAGACAAGGCCTAAAGTTCTGGTCCATAGTTTAAGGTAACAATAGGTAGTAGAATGTAATCTATCAGAGCTCTGAGAAAGATGACAACACTGACATAAATAGGGTCAAAATGCCAATATATGTCATCTTATCAAACACCTATATGACAGGATAAAATAAATTAAGTTCTCTGTACACTTTTTTGGACATGGAAAAAAAGGACGGACATCATCATCTTCAAAAGGTTTAGACGAAATTTAGGCTGCCTAGTGATATGAAAAGACTGTAACAGATTTGTCCCAGAGAAAAAGGACAGAAGGGCAGAAGGAATTAATGGTGGAAGGAAGGGCAGAGAGAAGGAAGGGGAGGGAGGATAAGGGCAGACTGTGCAGTTATCATCAGGGGTAACAGACTAATGTGTAGAGTTTCCTAGAGGGTTTCATCACTTGCAATAATATAATTAATTGAGGGCATAAAAATCCTCATATCAAGTTGCAAGATAGAGGAAAAATAATTAGGATTGAGATTCAGCTGTCTAAACACAGACACTGTGGGAGATCCTGCCAGCTACTGCTTCAGAAATTTACAGATTTCCAGTAATCTGGTGTCATCTCACATGCCAGTAGACACCAGTGTTTATGCAACTGCATTAGGTTATTACACACAGCTGCTCACTATGACACCTTTTTCATTAGGCTATAAGGAAGAAAGGAGAAAGAATTTTTTATTTGCGTTTTGAGAAATTTGTAAAATTAGCTAGGTAACCAAGCAATACTGTTGACAGGAACTAGACTTGAGCTTTTAAAGGCAGTACTAACTCTAATATTGCCTTCAAACAACAAAGAACTGACATCTGAGCCATTACTCTTTCATCTTGTCCTCTAAGAAAAATACATCCTAAAATCCTTTACATTAAATTATCAATCTCTAAGCCATTCTCATGACAGAAACAGACTTTAGCAGCACATACCAGCTACTCCCAAATTTCTGTTGCCATCAAATGACAAGTCACAGACACTGGGTGGAGTTAGATTTAATGGTTAAAAAATCCTCCTTTAACAGTGGTGAAGGTTGCTACTACTACTGGTTTTGTTTTCTTTATTATATAGACAAATTTAAGTGACTCTGCTTTTTCTTCACTATGGTCTATGATTCTGACTACTCATGTAGACTCTAATATAAATTCCTTACTATAAAAGCACAATGTTTGAGTACTTAAACTAGAAGAAGATTCTTTGGCTTGTAGACCAGGTCACCTGCTAAAGGGAGTTGGTTAGCTCTTGGATTTTCTTCTTTTTGTGGAACAATGTCTTTCAAAACAAAGGACCACTGGGTGCCACCATGAAATTTAACCATGATAGAGCCAAAAGATAAAACATTTCTACTCCTTTAATATTTACAATTGCTTACAAATTTAATACTTATTTTTTATCTTTACTCTCCAGACTTCACTTTAAACCAACATATAAATTACTAGTTAAGATAATAATATTTCTTTGATTTTTGCAAAGCTAAAAAAAAAGATAACATTCTGATTAAATATTTAATCAAACTAGGTATTCCTTAAAATGTTAAGAAGACATTGGAAACTACAGTCTTTGTCACATTGACAATCTTTTTCCAAGAGATGTAAAATATCTAGAGCAGTGTGTAAAACCAGTACATATTTCTTTACAATGTATTTGAGAAAATGTTCCAGTTCCAGAGTTGTACAGTCGCTCCTTATGAGACTAGGCTGCAGTATAGATGTAGTACAAATGGTACTCTCCTCACACACTTAAATTCTTCTTATTGCACAACTCTGTCTTCCTAACATCTGTCTTGCCCATTCTGCCAAGGTTAAGGCTAGTGGAACTCACCCGATTTCAGAAATCTTAACAGCAGCACAATGCTTAAACTTGCCTTCCAACAGTATGTATATATAAAAGAACAAGGTTAAAATAAATTATCATAGAATCATTTGGTTGGAAAAGACTGTTAAGACTGATTCCCAACCATACCTGTCCATGACTAAAGCATGTCTCTAAGCACCTCATTTACATGTCTTTTAAATACCTCCAGGGATGGAGACTCAGCTGCTCCCCTGGGCAGCCTGTGCGTGACAACACTTTCAGTGGAAAATTTTTTCCTAATATCTAATCTAAACACCCCCTGGCGCACTTCAGGCCATTTCCTCTTGTCCCATCACATGTTACTTGGGAAAAGAGACTGACGCCAACCTTGCTGAAACCTTTTTTTAGGTAGTTGTAGAAAGCTATAAGGTCTCCCCTCAGTGTCCTCCAGGCTAAATAACCCCAGTTCCCTCAGCCACTCCTCATAAGACTTGTGCTCCAGACCCCTCACCAGCTTTGTAGCCCTTCTCTGGACACGCTCCAGCACCTCAATGTCCTTCTTGCAGCAAGGAGCCCAAAACTGAACACAGTATTCGATGTGCGGCCTCACCAATGCCGAGTCCAGGGGAAGGATGACTTCCCTGGTCCTGCTTGACACACTATTTCTGATACAAGACAGGATGCAATTGGCCCTCTTGGCTACCTATGCACATTGCTGGCTCATATTCAGTTGGCTTTTGACCAGCACCCCCAGATCCCTCTCTGACAAGCAGCTTTCCAGCCACTCATCCCCAAGCCTGTTGCGTTACATGGCCTTGTTGTGACACAAGTGCAGGATCCAGAACTTGGCCTTGTTGAACCTCATACAATTGGCTGCAGCCCATCAATCCCACCTGTCCAGGTCCCTCTGTAAAACCTTCCTACCCTCAAGCCGATTAACACTTCCACCCAGCTTAGTGTCATCTGCAAATTTACTAAAAGGGTACCCTCAATCCCTTTGTCCAGATCATTCATAAAGATATGAAACAGAGCTGGCCCCAATACTGAGCCCTGGGGGACACCACATGTGACCAGCCACCGACTGGATTTAACTCCATTCATCACAACACTCTGGGCTCGGCCATCCAGCCATTTTTTAACCCACTGAAGAGTACACCCATCTAGGCCATGA
>BOSO01020804.1:11316-28815 GCA_018403395.1 Gorsachius goisagi | reverse complement strand
GTTTAGACTAGATATAAGGAAGAAATTCTTTACAATGAGGGTGGTAAAACAGGTTGCCCAGAGAGGTAGTGGAGGCCCCATCCCTGGAAACATTCAAGGCCAGGTTGGATGGGGCTCTGAGCAACCTGATCTAGTTAACGGTGTCCTTGCTCACTGCAGGGGGGTTGGACTAGATGACCTCTAGGGGTCCCTTCCAACCCCAAACCTTCTATGATTCTATGAACTTATTGTCAGTAAATTTTTAGTTAACGGAGGCAGTTAATGGTGGTAGTTAATAGGCACTTTTAGGGTGAAATTAATTTCATCATCTAATTAGACATCCCAAAATCAGAGAGATGACTCAGGTCTTAAAAGAATTACTCTTCATTTGTGATAAAGGGGGTCTGCAAAGATATTTTAGGTATAGGTTTCTGTGTTTAGGTGGGATGAATTGCATCTGATCTGCATCTGAACAAATTACAGGTTGGTAACTCTCAACTCACAGATTAATATCTTCAGTCCGAAAAGGAAAATAGAACCCTTATAGGACCATGATTAGTTTTACTGACTGCAGCAAAAGGTAAATCTTTCCTTCTCCCCCTGTCTTTCATTTGTATTATCTCTTGTTCTGTACCCTAGGAACTTGGACTTTGAAAATCAGGTAGTAAAAATACCGTAGTTCTGAATCCTGTCAGGATTTAATCAATACTGTAGTTGTCTCACTAGTCAGTCTTTACCTTTGTCAAAGTTGTAATTAGCTTAAAAAAAGCCAAAAAACCCCCAGACTACTTAGAGATCACAGCAAAAGAGGAAAAAACCCCCATTTTAACCAATAAAAGGTAATCTTCTTAAAAGTTAAAAAATCCAAATTGTTTTATATCTTTTGGTCTCTTGTCTTGATGGATGTCTTTTAATCCATCTAAAATTACAGCAAATAGCACGTCACAAATGACTGCAAAGCACTGCATTCTCAGTGTGCATCATACATAGGAAAAGAGATTTCCTTCTATACATCATTTGTAAATGGATGCTGTGACTCATCAAAGCCAGTAACTTTTAAAAACTTAATGAGAGAAGAAATCGTTGTACATACATATATGCTTTGACATGTCTGGGATAGAAACTGATGCCTGAAACTCGTGGAGACTTTAGGAAATTAATCTTTTTCTTTTCCCTCATGCAACACAATTATTTATTGACGTTTTAATGGTACATAAGAAAAAAAGGGAAGGTATATATTTGTTAGAATCACAGAATCACATGTTGGCTGAAGTTGGAAGTCATTTTTCCCTAACCTGGTCTTTCTCATTCAAGGGTAAATCTTTTATGCTGCACTTTCCCAGCAGTCTTGGGGGCATGGTATTCCTAAAGGCTGATCTTAATAGTAAAGACAAGGCAAAAAAGGCACTGAGTACTTTGGCCTTTTCTGTGTGTTTTGTCACTAGGACCCCTGCCCCATTCAGTAGCAGGTCCACATTTTCCTTTGGCTTCCTTTTGTGTTTGATGTACCTGTAGAAGCCCTTCTTGTTGCTCTTCACGTCACTCACCACCTTCCAAGGTGGCCTTTGGCTTTCTTAGTCTCTTTCTTACATTTCTTAGACAGTGTCTCTATATTCCTTCCAAGTAAATTGATTTTGCTTCCACCTCTCATACGCTTCCTTTTTATATCAGGTTTTATTCAGAATCTCCTTGTTTATCCATGCAGGTCTCTTGTTACTTTTGTTTGATTTTGTGCTCATCAGGATTGACAATTCTTGAACCTGGAACATGAACCTTGAAAATCAGCCAGCTCTTCTAAACAACTCTTCTCTCCAGAGTGATGTCCCATGGGATTCTTCTGAGAAGATCCCTGAGAAGACCAAAGTCTGTTTTCCTGAAGTCCAGGGTTGTGATTGTGTTTTTTGCCTAATTTCTTTCCTACAGGATCCTGTACTCCATCATCTCAGGATCACTGCAGCCAAAGCTGCCCCTGACCTTTACATCCCAGACCAGATCCTTCCTGTTTGTACCTGTGAGGTCCAGAATAACACTTGTTCTTGTTGGCTTCTTGACAGTCTGTTTCAGGAATTTGTAATGAATACACTCCAGAGCTCCCCTGGACTGCTTGTGCTCTTCTGTGTTGATCCTCCAAGAGATGCTGGTGTGATTGAAATCCCCCATAAGGGTGAGGGTCTGTGAATGTGAGGCCTCTGTCCTTTGTCTGAAGAACAAGCAGTTTGTCTTTTCTTCTTCATGATCAGGTAGTCTGTCTGTAGCAAGCACCCACCACAACCTTCCCACAGAGCCTGTATCCATCTTTTGCAACACTCCAGTTTTGTGAGCTACCTTACTACATCTCATAGAATCTTAGAATCATCTAGGTTGGAAAAGACCTTTAAGATCATCAAGTCCAACCGTTAACCTAACCCTGCTATCCCACCACTAAACCATGTCCCTAAGCACCTTGTCCATCCTTCTTTTAAATACCTCCAGGGATGGGATATTTAAAATGACTTCCCTGGACAGCCCATTCCAGAGCCTGACAACACTTTCTATGAAGAAATTTTTCCTAATGTCTAATTGGTCATAACCCCAATGAGATGGTTGCCCTGTAGCTACAATCACACTTCTAATTTCTCCTGTTCCTTCCCCATGCTGTGTGCATTAGTGTACAGGCACTTCAGAAAGGCACACAGGTGTTCTTATTTCCCACAAAAAGGTATCAGAGCTTCCCCCCAATGCTTTTCCTATGAGGGAATCCCATAAGGGAATCCCCAAGGGAATCCACTTCCCATAATTACCCATAAGGTACTTCCTTATCTACTTGGAGTGGATACCCTGTTGTCCTGTTCTGTAGTTTTTGAGGTCTTTCTTTCCTGTATTATCCTTCACCCTCTGCTCCACCCTGCACCTTTTTATACACTTGTTATTGAAAATACAAACTAATGTATAGAAAGAGGGCAGCAAACTCTGTATATAAAGTTTTATTTGTTTTGCTTGCTTGCTTTCAGTAAACAAGAACAAAAACTGCTTGTAAGTTAAATACCAGTATGAAATGTTTATTAATTAAAAAAAAGCCAATATTTTATGAAAAGAACATAAAAGTGGGCTACGAGATCTGGAAAGGCCCATGAAATGTAGTTCACCAAGCTATAGGACTCTTTGTAATGCAGATTTTAGAAGGGCATAAAATTAATCACACCAGAAAAATATTTATAATATATGGTGACTTGTTTCTTCCCTCATCAAAAATAATTTTAAAGCCAGACCAGAATTTATTTCTACTGATTTTTTTTAGTTTTCATACAGAAGCATATAGATCTTAGTTGCACTGAAAGTCACATTTTCTTACAGGATAGTTGGAGTTAACTCAGAAAATGATAATTAATATTACCTTACACATACAACTGATAACAAAAACATTTGAGCTTAGAATTTATACACAGTTAAAAATACAATTTTATTTTACCATCAGTTAATATGACAGGATTTTAGATGACTATTGCAAGACTATTGCAGAATTATAAAGACACAAACATGCACAAGTATTATGACTTGATAGTAGCTGATTAACGTTTGCAAGACATCCAATGAATAATGAAAATATCCAAAACTGGCAATGAAAAATGGTAGCAGCACAAAATTGGTGATATGGTAGACTTAACACATGAAAAGGTCACTAAAAGAAATATATTTGAAAGGGAAATATTTTTTTCTTATGTTAATATCTGTCTTGTGCCCAATCCACTTTATATTAGTTGAAGAAAGGTAACAGTGTCAAAAGTTAGACTATACTTAATATGAACAGATATGCACATTCTTATGCTTTATATGTAATTTGTTTACTGTCTTATGTGTTATGGGCTATATTCCATTAAAACTAAGCTATTATTCCTCAAGTCTCAATTATGCTTCTGGGGGTACTTATTCTCAGTTTTTGCAGTTTTACCACTTCTTGTGCCTACTAAGTCAATTCTGGCAATGTGTTGCTAAAGTATTACAGTTAATAAACTAGTCAACGTTACCTAAATGGAAGTTACACCATTAATTTCAAGGTTATTATATTGCTTTATTTCAATCATAAATATCAAGCTTTATATGAGCAACACCCAAATTACTAGCCTTTTCATGTATTTTCCCTGGGCAGATGTCCTGCCATTAAAGTTACATGGGGGCATGACACTTGTCTGCAAATTACAATTCTTTATAGGATTGTTTATGCCTTCCCTTATCCCTGTTGTGGAATGCATGGTTGTTTTTAATGACTGACTGCACAAGCAGTAAGAATTTGCCATTAACACATCTGTAAGAAATATAAAATTAATAAGGAAAAAATTAAAGGAATATAATTTAAAAGAGAGTTTACATTTCCAAAAGTTTCAATAAAAAAAAAAGAGGAGTAAAATCTTATTATAAAATAAGAAAAAAAACCCCAAACAATAAACCTGAAAGGAGGCAATGAAGGTATCTGAGTGACATCTGTGCAAAAATCTACCTTGTTTATAATATGGAAAAAGAGATCTATACTTTTGGCTTCACCTCAACTGTTTTCTTATTCTCCATACAAATGAAAGGCAGTTTTTAGACTTGGAAACTTGCCTCTTCATATCCTTCCCCCCAACCCCCCCCCACCAAAAAAAAAGAAAATAAAAGCTACTTTGCTGTGAAATAGAAAATTTTCAAAATAAATCAAATTCACAAGTACTTGCTAAGCAAAAACTGGTAGTTTTTCACAGCAAAAGGGCTGAATTGATTTTTTGGTATCAAAACAAGCCATCTACACTAAAATTACATTTCCACTGCTACAGGCTCGTAGTTTATATTTTTCATGCATGTTCCCTCGGTGAAGCTCTAAGAGGGCAGTTGTTGAAGGAGAACTTGCATATATAATAAGAGGTCACAGAGGCAGGAATGACAAGTAGATAATTTACTTTTCATATATTTACTTGTAGGGGTTCAACTTTACAGGCTTTTCAGCTTTATTTAGTTTATCAAACACAATTTACTTTGATGGATGAAACAACCTTTTTAATCCATGTAGCCACATATTTTACTAATATTGGTACTTTTTGTATGAATCACCTGTACACCAACAATCTGACTGTGCATCACCAAAGTCAACAGGAAACATGCTGTTGACTTCTGTGAAAACAAAAGGTAACAGGACACTGAAGCTGCCTTCTTGTTGCTGAAACATTTTCTCCCACAGCCTCTTTTCTAGTATCTTCTCGGTTTAAATGTAAAGATACCTTTACATGACACAATACAGTGTCATGTAGAGAGAACCATATTGATGCAGAATAATTGAGGAAGAGGTGTATTAGCCTGGAAGTGTGCCATACCTCATTTTAGTAGCACTTCTGGTACCTCTGCTATGTTGCTGTGCTGCGGTACATCAGGTAGACATGTTCTCTGAGAGCTAATCCTCTCCACCTCCCGACCCCTTTCCTAGTGTTCTCAATCCTACCGAATAGTCATGTTTTCTTAGTCCCAAAACATATTATCACACTGTTCTGGTAATTCTCAGCATTCATTGCTGTTACTCGACTTCAACACTGTTGCATTAACTACTTATGTGATTTTCATGTGTGATTTATACACTTTTCCAGATAATGAATTGAGCTCATGAACCAGGCTACAGGTACTGACTTGTTCCTAGCAGTAGTTCCTGTAATATCTAGTTTGGAAACTATCCTCCCCCTTAGGGGAAAAAAAAAAAATTGGTTTCTCAATTTTTTATTTGTTCAGTTTTCTGTACCTAGACAAATGTCCTATGTAAACCAGTGTGAAATAAGTTTTTAAGCTCGCGAGGCTTAGTACCATACTCAAATCCACCAAATATAACACTGTTTTGTTTTTTTTTTTATTTCTTGTAACACAAGGGCTCAGGACTAAATCCATCAAAGTTTGGGTGTCCAGACTGACCTTTACCAGAGATATTGGGGTATTGACACACAACCACAGCAAATTAACTGCTCTGACGGATTTTATTCTTCCTTCTGAAGACTGCTGTGGTTTGGAATAATGAAAATCTAAGATGCACGTAAAGGATCTCCTAAACTGTCCCTGGTTTAGAAACTCTGCTTATATGTCAACAAGTTTAGATCATGGTAAACTGTCCTATACGTGCTGGAGGCAAGTAGGTACTGCCACTGATTATGTAGGAAACTGTAATTATTTCCTTCTAATCTAAACTTTTATCTGAGTTGCCTGAAGTTAGTTAGCTTCTCAAAGTTAGGTATGATGTGAAGCAAGATTTAACTTCTTTCATTTAATATGGAAAGCCAACAGAAATCTCATGCAGTTCACCGAAAGGAAACGGCAAGCCCTGCACTCAGTGACGATTAAGCCCCAAGGTGCGAATACATGCTGGTGGAAAGATGAAGCAAGACTCTCTTCATTGGTACCCAGTGACAGAACTGGGGCAATGGGCAGAAACTGAAACACAGGTTTATTCTGGACATCAGGAAACACTTTTTTACTGTGAGGGTGACTGACCACTGGCACAGGTTACCAAGGGAGGCAAATTGTGGAACGTCCATGTCTGAAGATATTCAGAAACTGTCTGGACGTGGTCCTGGACAGCCTGCTGTAGATGGCCCTACTTGAGCAGGAGGGATGGACCAGGTGACTTCTAGAGATCCTTTCCAACCTCAACCATTCTGTATTTCTGTGAAAATAAAAATATCAATTAGTGCCTCAAAATTCCTGCTAAGCTGGCTATATAGCTCTGCAGACACTAAAAGCTCCTGTTGGCATTTGTACAACACCTTGAGACTCAACAGTGTCCTGCTTAGAGCCTTAACATCAATAGGCTTTGAAATCCACATTCTTCTCTGAATTGGAATGGGCTAGAGCTGATGGAAGTGAGATAGCTTATATGTACGACATAGTTTGATGGTTATATTCACCTGGGAGACAGTAACACTACTTTCATATCTACTGTGTCTTATGTGTTTAAGCTCCATCTTAGGGTTAAGCTCCATTCCCAGCTCTCCTGAAATGGTATTTAAAAGCACTCTCCATGCATCTATGAAACCCACTGGGAAACCACTTGTCCTGGTTTCATCTGGGATAGAGTTAGTTTTCTTCCTAGTAGCTGTCATTTTGTGTTACTAGAAGAATGCTGATAACACACTGATGTTTTAGTTGTTGCTAAGCTGTGCTTAGACAGGACAAGGATGTTTTCAGCTTCCCACGCTTTGCCAGGTGCACAAGAATCTGGGAGAGAGCACAGCCAGGACAGCTGACCCCAACTGGCCAAATGGCTATTCCATACCATATGATGTCATGCTCAAGGGGAGTTAGCCGTGGGGGGAGAGTGATATCTGCCTGGGGCTGTCTGGGCATTGGCCAGCGGGTGGTGAGCAATTGCATTGTGCATCACTTGTTTTGTATATTCTATTTCCATTATTATTATTACTATTATTGTTGTCGTTGTTGTTGTTGTTGTTGTTTTCTTTTATTAAACTGTCTTTATCTCAACCCACAGGTTTTACTTTTTTTTCAGATTCTCTCCCCCATCCCACTGAGGGAGGGGGGGCACTAAGCGAGCAGCTGGGTGTTGTTCAGCTGCCTGCTGTGTTAAAACACAACATCACTATCAGGAAAATACTCTATCATTCAGTATCTCTGGTGGATTTAGACACCTAATTTTGTTAAACAATGAATTGACCCAATTTCAGAGTTTCTGACTCCATGATAACTTTTTATTAGTTCAGGGTTTTTGCATTTTTGCTGTTGAAGTCACAGGGTCATCTCCCACACCCAAAATGTACACTGTCATAGTGTACATTTATCCACCAGTCCTTGCATCATCATTCATTGAAGTCCTGAACCACAAAACCATTTTATCTGTATAATAATTATTTCAATTATAGCAAAAGAGAGACAGGGATTAAATCATTCACAAAAAAAGGATGTTTTGCTGTTCAATGTTGTCCTCATATGTCTTTGACCAGGTTCCTTCCTTTAATATTGTAGTTGATGTCTGTGAAACAAATTAATTGACACAACAAAATTAAGTGCAGGATTGGGCACTCAGTTTCAGATAATAAGCATAGGTACCATGCTCCTGGCATTTTTTGTTCCTTTAGGTCTGCAGGGAGGTTGGATAATTCGGTACCAATATGGCTTTAATAATAATAGTCCCCATAGTATACTTAAATAATGTTAAAGGCACAGCACAAACTGACAAAAGCAAGGCAATTCAAAGTTATGATGGATACTGCCTTTCACTTAGCCTATTGTGCACAGTTACAGGTATTGCAGAACAAATCATTCAGTGACCTGAGAGCCTCCTTGTAATGGCTAAGTATAATAGAACAAGTCAAGCCTGGAGTATTATCCTTCACACTGATTTTCCCCTTGCTTTTGTCAGTTTCTGTCATAATTTGGCTTTTAGCTTGTTAATTTCCTCCATTTACAAAATGTTCCCCATGGAAGTAGCTGCCTGCCATGGGGATATGCAATCTGAGATGTCTTAAAATATGTGTTGTGTAATTACATATTGAGGTACCACTAGAGCAGCAATTATTATTTTATATTTCAATGACTGTTACATGCTACACCATTTTCTACTGCAGCTTGCTGTCCCGGATAATCATATTGTAAAGAAATCAAAAATGAGATTTTCCATATGTTTGAAGTTACCCAGTTAGTAATCATACAGTATCACTTGTCATAATCAATAATGTTTACCAGAACATAAGTTAATTTTGTGAAATAAATGTCCAGTTACATTGATGAGATTGGCTGTTGACACTGATTGGCAGACAGAAGTGAGTCTTTCTGGCAGAATTGAAATGTAATAGTTATTGAAAAATGTGAGCAATAAAAGCTACAGTTCTTCTTTAAAATTTAATAAATATAAAGAAATCTATGTCTAAAACTGTGCTATCTTGTTTAGGTACCAAGGGGCTCTGAATGGAAACAGAATGGAAAAAGTGTATTGCTTATTTAGAAGGACAAAAAATAAAAAGGACAAAAAATGTCATGATTTTTTCCCCTGTAATATATACACTTTTTGTTCTATCCATCTGCTATGCCACCTGTTGCACTTAGTACATATTGTATATGCAGTGTACATGAATATTAAGAAGGAACAGGTAAGAAAATGTATTAAGTGTTGTCAGTTAGTTATGGTAGGAAACAATCAGCTAACATATTTGCAGAGACAGGCGGATCTTCTCAGGAGGATCAACGAGTTTAAGAGGAGCTGGGATGACACATGGTTGCTGTTAGCCTCAGCGGGAGTGACAACGGAGGGGGAGGAGGGCTGGCTGTGTGCACAGCAGGTAGAGCTTGGGGCAACATGCCCGTTGTTTTTCTACATGAAATGTTGATAGCCAGACTAAAGGAAAAGAAGAGACCGCTGCACAAAATAGTTTTGTAGCCTAATTTCATCCAAATAGCTGTGTAGCACCATGAAAGTGTAAAATAAAAATCAGTAGGGGAAACACTAAAAGCTATTTGTTTGCGATGATCTAAAAGTAAAGTTCCTTTGCCAGACTTTATAATTAAGAGACCTTTTACTCTGTGTAGGGCCCTTGCACCTCTTCTCTACCTGGCTACAAACCTCAACTGAGACCAGACCTACTTAATTTGTAGGAGGTAATTGAAATTACTTGTTTATTGAGTCCTTTTTTAGCCTGCGGCACCTAATTCTTCTGTCTCTATTCTTGATCTATGTAAAATAGAAGCACTTTCACGATGTTGTGTTGATACTTGTCTGTAGTCCTTGCCTTGCAATAAAAAGCCCATCAGTTAGCACATCTTCTTCATGATCATGCCACCTGTCTTCAGCCCTGGGGAAAAAACAGAAGAAAAAACCAACTAAACAAACAAAAAAAAAACCCCAAATACTTAAACAGCGTTTGCAGTGTGCTGTAGCATTTTTTTCTGATCATTGCTTAGCAACTCCAATAAAGCTTGAGAGCTTTTAGCAACCATCTTTTACTGTCAGGAAACAGTACGACTCTCCAGAACAAGACTTTAAAAACGGAGTTTCTCTCATTTAGATGTCCCTGCCCCAGGGATTGCTGTTCCAGTTGTGATAATTTCTTTACTATGTGGATGAAGACTTGCAACTTCATTCTCTCCAGTGCTGATATCTATTCAGATTCTATGTTGTTGGTCACAATAACTCAGGTCCAGTTCAGTCTCTTTTGCTAAGGCTCCTAACAGTCAAACACTATTGCTAATGGAGAAGAACAGCAACTCCAGGAGATAATTCAGGTTTTAGATGCACTGAATTTTGTTGCAGGGAAAAACTGCTCAGTTCAAATAGTTTAAACTAAATTACTATTAAAGTAGTTTAGTGATTTATTGACACGTAATTAACCATCAATCAGTGAGCTATACATTCAGGATCAATATTAGTAATACAACAGTTAACCACAATGCTAGACACTTACAAAATGTTAATAAGCACCTACAAGTTTCTAAACACCCTTCCATAACTAAACCCTAGAAAAATTTAATATCCCCCCACAGTTTCCCTTCCACCCAGCCAGAGGTCACTGGCACCCCTCTCCAGCAGTGCAGGTTCTCCACTTGCTCACACCCTGTGGGAGATATGAGCCTTCCAGCTCTATGTGAGGAAGACCCCACAAAATCCCCTGCACCCAGCAGTGAGGTGACCCTGGGTGCTGGCCCCATGCTGACACCCCACTGGGTACAGGCTGTTCCGTTCCCAGCTCCCCATCATGAGGCTGTGCTGTCCTGTCTGGAGTCAAGTCCTTAAGGTGACCACTTTTACTGCAAACACCCTTCAGAGAGTTTTATCTATGTTCAATCTCCATACACACTGGGTGCAGTCACATTCTTATTTATATGTTATCCAGGCTATCTGCCAAGGGTGAGTGTGCAGGGACTCATTTTGTGTGCAGGCACACAAAATGTCTCTTGAAGGGTCCCATCTCTCTTGCTATTAATCTTTGAGGAAGTGCATAGCAATGGGACTTCACCTGGTTTAGGCATCTCAGTTATATGTGCTAAAATGAATGTTGACCAATGTGCCTCATCATAGACCAGGGCTGTCACTCTCAGTAAGTTCAGCTGGAAAGATGCCTACTTATTTCAGGATCAAAACCAATTCATGAAGAGTAAACTGTCATTTTGACTCTAGAATGTCTGATTTATACAGCTGATAGTCCACTACAATTCTAATGTCGCCATTTTATAAGAAAGACAATTTGAAACTGTTATGCAGTATTTTCTTCATAGCTGAAAAACCAAGATTTAATCCTGTCTGTGTCCCTGATTCAAAGCTATTAACTTGTGACTGTATTGGCAAAGTCTGATGAAAATGGCATCTCCTCTGCAGGAAAACACACTGTTGCTGAATTGACATCACTGCCAGTCAAAGCAGTGTAAAGACAGTGTGTGCTATAAAACAATATTGCACAGGAATTTGCTGTTTCTCAGGAATATTTCAGCAAGTTCACTCTTTATCTGTAGAACTCCACAAAAACTTTCTTATATAAACAATAACTGTAAATCCGATTAATGTATGACTTGGCAATATCTTCACAATTTGCCAATCCAAACCTCAGTTTTCAAACCCTCTTTAATTTAGCAGGTGAACATCAAATCCCTATGCAGGACACATCAAAAGATTTTTAAACCCAACAAGACTCATTAATAACTTTTAGAACAGGCTAAGGCCCTTCTTGGAGTGTAAACTACTGATTCACCATCTACTCTCAGAATGAAATAAAAAATTAAAATACTAATGAATATTTTAAGATTCTTGTTTTATACATTCCTTAATTGTTATGCTGCTTGAAGTCTATAACAGTACAACATTTTGATTAAAATGAAGGGTAAAAAAAAATAGGTTGTTAAATTTTTTTTAAGCAAACTTTGCATACTTTCATACCACAGGCATAAAAAAGGAGTTTTGTCTTTGGTTTTCAAGAGGACATTTGTGTACAACTGATATTCAGCAGACCACCTGTTTTAACTATATGAATAACTGAAATATAACATACTCTTTTAAGCTAAAGACTTCCTTTGGCATATAAAAATAAAAATAGGTTTAGGTATAAGAAACAGTACTTGTTAATTCAGGATGATATAGACTAGCTCCTTAAATGTATTATGCCAAACTGTTTTCATTATTAGGTAAGTGGTTACTTAGTAGTGGTTTTCATTGTCATTGCTGGAAATGATTGCTCTTAAAAATTTTGAAAAGCCAATTTTGAACCTATTGTATACAAAAGCACACAATGTGAAGCTTAAAATCAGGATTGCACAGGACTAATGGTACCTTACCATTAAAGTTTTCTGTTTATAATGTATCAGAAACAATATTGGTTTTTTTTGGTATTCTGATGTCCCTCTCAAAACCCAATAATATTAAATAACTTACTTCCACATGTTTTTCTCTTGTTAGCATCTGTTGTTCCAGTAACACTAATCAATGTCCTTCTGCCTATGCCACGTCTTTAAGAATCTTCCTCTTTCTTGCCCCAAAACAGTGTTTGCAATGCAAATGTATTCCTGTATAAATTTAACCCCTGTACATGCACTGTTACTTCAAAGACATTTTGTCATTTCTCATATTGTCATTTACAGACAAGTTCATCCATGTGAATATATCCTATCATATCCTTTCTAGAGCGAGTGTTTCTTAAAGAAAAATAAGTATGAGGTTACCTACAGTAAGAAGGTCTTTTCTGCAGTAGCTGGTTGTCTTAGGAACAGCAGAAGCTTTGATCCTTATTTCACAATTAATATTTTACTTCATAGAGAAAATAAATAAATAAAAAAGAAATAATGCCAAAGTCCACAATCCACAGAAAATCCAATAGAGACCTCTGTAGTTCTAATACTGACCTGACATTATTCCCCAGAGAATGTAAGAAAATTTTTAGTTCAGAAAAGAAAAAATCTGGGGAAAGACTTAAGAAAAGAGTGTAGTAACATCTATTAAAACAGAAATAAAAATTTTATGAATGTTATATATATAGCATTTTTGTAATAACCGTTTCAGAAGCTTCCATTTATAAGCAGGCAGAAAAGAGCCTATTGATTAATGATTTCATAACTAATTAAATGGATTAGGATAGAGTACAGAAGTGACAGAGAGATCATAAAAGTGTAAGGTCTACTAGTTCATCTACCTCCTGGTACAGTATTATTTCAAAATATGTTATTCAGTCTTGTTTTAAATGATTTAAGCTGCCCTATTACACATTTGACACAACTTTATAACTAAGCACCTCTTGCATGGTTTTCAGAAAATGCAGTTTTATTCTTTTTCCTTAATACACTTTGCACCACTTCAAAAAAGCTCCTTTTTTTGCACTCTCTGAAGGAATATTCTGCATACTGCTATCCTATCTTTAATGAACAGTTCAATCTTACTATTTCTTTCTGGTCCTCCTGGTTGTTCTCAATATCTACAGTTCCACGATTGTCAGCTTTATGGCTTTATGTCTGTTTACATATCCAATATATAAATACTAGCAGCAGCCTTTTTTCTTCCTCACCATATTATACCACATTTTCTATTCAATGAGTTATCCCTTTCTTCATTATTGTCAGTTTTAGGCCTTCCTAGCTGTCTTTCATATTTTCTGCTTTGAATCATTATACTTGAAAGTCATGAAAGTCAAAAGGTTCTTCTGCAATGTATACTCACAAGCTCTTTGCAGGGTCTTCTGACTATTTTTAATGGCTCATTTGGAAGAATAGAAAAGAAGCTGTTGGCCCTATCTTTGGGAATGTGAATAAAAAAAGAATGAAAAAAATCTGATTAATAATTCTTTAATCACAGATTTGCAGCTCCAACAAACCTTCCTAAGCCTTTGATAGGGATATATGTGTGTGTGTATATATATGTATATGCATAAAGTTGTGTATATATGTTTGTGTATGTATATATACACACACATATTCAGGAGGTCAGTTGGATTAGGAAAGTACTGGGAAATTGCATGGGCCTACATGTTAAGTCTTATGCCTTTTGGATAATAATAATTAAAAAAAATGAAGCAACTAAATCAAAACAAAATAAAATAAAAAACAAACCCAAAAACTGAATTTAGAAACAAAGAATAAAAGTCATTAGAGGACTTTAAAAAAGAAAAGCCAAAGTTGGAAGGACCTCTTTTTTAATCTCTAGCTGTCTGAAACACAGACTGGGCTGAAGCTCAACTTCTTTCTTAAATAGTATCCTTTGATTTACATTACTGTATGTTCAGAAAAGTAGAATGTGGATGCTATATGCTTCTTCCCAGTGTGTGAAGATGCTTAATCTCCAGTTTATCTAACCATTCCCTTTTTCACTCACTCGCATCTAAAATGCATGTGTCACAGATGAAAGGACTTCAGCAAGAGCAGGTTAAACAGTCCCAGAGGAAAGTAACTACAGAATGATCTAAGTTTATTACACAGGTCAGGACAGCAGGACAGGACAATAGCTGTCTTGAGTGTGACCAGGTGGATGATCTTCTCAGCCTGGTGGCAGAGCTGAAAGAGGAAGCGGAAAAGTTAAGGAGCATTAGGGAGTGTGAAAGGGAGATAGACTGGTGGAGCCCACACCCTGACATCCCTGAGGCCAAGGCAGCGGATGGAGGCTCCAAAAGAAGTTGAGAATCCCCTGCCCTCTTGCCACCAAGCAGAAGGAGGGGACCTAAGAGATGGCACGGAATGGAAGCAGGTACCCCTGCTTGGGGTCAGCAGGTGAATCCTTTCCCAGCCTCCTTCATCTTCCCAGTTGCCCTTACTCAACAGATATGGGGCTCTGGAAATTGAAGGCCAGGCAAATGAGGATGTGGATGAAGGTCCATCCAGGTGGTTGCCTCAGGTGAGTCAGTCACTCCCTGCATTATGACTAACTCTGTTAAAAAAAAAAAAAAAAAAGGAGGGTAACTGTTGTAGGTGATTCCATTCTGAAGAGAACAGAGGGTCCAATATGCTGACCAGACCCATCCCACAGGGAAGTGTTCTGCCTGCCTGGGGCCCAGGTTAGGGACATTACTAGGAAACTCCCTGGTCTAGTATTGCCCTCTGATTATTACCTGCTACTGACTGTGCAGGTCGGCAGTGATGAAGTTGCAGAGAGAAGTCCAAAATCAGTCAAAAGGGACTTCAGGGCACTGGGGAGATTGGACCAGGAGTGCAGGTAGTGTTTTCCTCAATCCCGTCAGTGGCAGAGAGCAATACTGAAAGGAGCAGGAAAACTAGGCTGGTTAACATGTGGCTCATAGGCAGGTGCCATAGGAGGAATTTTGGGGTTTTTTATCATGGTGAGGTTTACATGGCACTGGGCCTGCTGACGACAAATGGAACTCAGCTTTCTCAAAGGAGGAAAAGGATTCGCACTCATGAGTTGGTGGGGCTTATTGAGAAGCCTTTAAACTAGGTTTGAAGGGGGAAGGGGATATCAGGCTCACTAGAGAGGAGCACACATTGGGTGTGAAATTGATAGCCCAGCTCAAGTGCATCTACACCAATGCACACTACATGGGCAACAAACAGGAGCTGGAATCCATTGTGCAGCAGGATAGATATGACTTAGTCGCCATCACAGAAACTTGGTAGGATGCCTCTCATGACTAGAGTGCTGCAATGGATGGCTGCAAGCTCTTCAGAAGGGATAGGCAAGGAAGGAGAGGCGGTGGTGTGGCTCTGTATGTAGGAGATTGTCTCGATTGTACAGAGATCAATGATTATGATGAGGCCAAGCGCTTATGGGTAAGGATGAAGGGGAAGGCCAACAAGAAAGATAACCTGTTGGGAGTCTGTTATAGACCACTTGACCAGGATGAAGATGTAGATGAAGCATTCTACAAGCAGGTGGCAGAAGTCTCACCATTGCTTGTCCTTGTTCTCTTGGGGGACTTCAGCTTACCGGATGTCTGCTGGAAATACAACACAGCAGAAAGGAAACAGTCCAGAAGGTTCCTGCAGTGTGTGGAAAATGATAACTTCCTGACACAGCTGGTAAGTAAGCCTACCAGGGGAGGTGCCTCACTTGACCTGCTGTTTACAAACAGAGAAGGACTGGTAGGAGAGGTCGTGGTTGGAGGCCATCTTGCCCTTAGTGACCATGAAATGATAGAGTTCTCAATTCTATCGTTCTCAATGATAGAGTGAAATAAGGAAAGGGGCCAGCAAAACCACCACCATGGACTTCTGGAGGGCAGACTTCATGCCTGTTCAGGACACTGGTTGACAGAGTCCCTTGGGAGGCAGTCCTCAAGGGCAAAGGTGTCCAGGAAGGCTGGGCATTCTTCAAGAAAGAAGTCTTAAAGGCACAGAAGCAGGCTGTCCCCATGTGCTGTAAGACAAATCAGTGGGGAAGATGACCAGTCTGGATAAACAGGGAGCTTTTGTTGAGACTCAGGAAGAAAAGGAGGGTTTACTACTTCTGGAAAAAAGGGCAGGCAATTCAAGAAGAGTACAGGGATCTCATTAGGTCATGCAGAGAGAAAATTAGAAAGGCAAAAGCCCAGCTTAAACTCAATCTGGCCACTGTTGTTAGAGATAATAAACAAAGTTTTTACAAGTATGTTAACAGAAAAAAGAGCCAGGGAGAATCTGCATCCTCTATTGGATGCAAGGGGGAACTTTGCCACCAAGGATGAGGAAAAGTCTGAGATACTTAATGCCTTCTTTACCATAGTCTTTAATAGTCTGACCAGTTATCCCCACGGTACTCATCCCCCCGAGCTGGAAGACTGGGACTGTGAGTGGAATAAACCCCCATAAACCAGGAAGAAGCAGTTTACATCCTGCTGCACCACCTGGACACTCACAAGTCTATGGGGCCAGATGGGATCCACCCAAGAGTGCTGAAAGAGCTGGCAAAGGAGCTTGCCAAGCCACTCTCTGTCCTTTATCAGCAGTACTGGATAACAAGAGAAGTCCCAGATGACTGGAGGTTAGAAAATGTGATGCCTATCTACAAGAAGGGCTGGAAGGAGGATCCAGGGAACTACAGGACTGTCAGCCTCAGTACCGGGGAAAGTTATGGAATGGTTCATCCTGACTGCGCTCACCAGGCATGTGCAGGACAACCAGGGGATCAGGCCCAGCCAGCATGGGTTCATGAAAGTCAGGTCCTGCCTGACCTGACCAACCTGATTGCCTTCTATGTCCTGGTGACCCACCTGGTGGATGAGGGAAAGGCTGTGGATGTTGTCTACCTGGACTTCAGCAAAGCCTTCGACACAGTCTCCCATAGAATTCTCCTGGAGAAGCTGGCAGTTCATGGCCTAGATGGATGCATTCTTTGTTCAGTTAAAAACTGGCTAGATGATGGAGCCCAGAGAGTTGTGGTCAACAGAGTTAAATCCAGCTGGCAGCCGGTCACAAGCGGTGACCCCCAGGGCTCAGTTTTGGAGCCATTTCTGGTTCATACCATTATCAATAACCTGGATGAGGGGATTCAGTGTGCCCTCAATAAATTTGCAGATGACACCAAACTGGGTGAGACTGTCGATCTGCTCAAGGTGAGGAGGGCTCTGCAGAGAGACCTGGACAGGCTGGATCAATGGGCCAAGGCCAACTGTATGAGGTTCAACAAAG
>BOSO01020804.1:0-11073 GCA_018403395.1 Gorsachius goisagi | reverse complement strand
AGGAGGCTGAGGGAAGACCTTATCGCCCTCTACAACTACTTGAAAGGAGGTTGTAATGAGGTGGGTGTTGGTCTCTTCTCCCAGGTAATGGGCAATAAGACAAGAGGAAATGACCTCAAGTTGTGACAGGGTAGGTTTAGATGGGACATTAGGAAAAATTTCTTCACCGAGAGGGTTGTCAAGCATTGGAACAAGCTTCCCAAGGAAGCAATGGTGTCCCCATTCCTGAAGGTATTTGAAGGATGGGTGGACATGGTGCTTGGGGACATAAATTAGTGGTGGAATGGCAGTGCTAACAGTTGTACCTGATGTTCTTAAAGGTCTTTTCTAACCTAAACTATTCACTGATTCTATGATTTGTGCCTCTCACCTGAAAAACTTGAATGTCCTGTTCTTGAATGATTAACATTTTTTAATATGTTAGGATTCTGTTTGTTTGTTTGTTTTCTGTTTCTCTTTTATTTTCTTCTTCCATCTCAATTCGTGCTAAGAATTAGCTAATAGTTCTGGCTTTTGTTGTATCTAAATGCCAAGCTAGGTAGGCTTCATTCTCCAGTAACTTTTGCATCCAGTTTAGCAGACAGACTAAGCCTCAAGGCTTAGTAAGCAGACCAATCTAGAACAATCAACAGAACTTCAGGCCAGATACTAAGATTTTATTCCCTTTGACATTAAGGCAACCCTTATAGAAGCAGCAATACAGGTCAAGATATCAGCATGATCAACTCTTCATACCTGACTCTGAAGAAAAGTGGTGCTTTTGCAACTGAATGAGGTGTGTTACACTCTGACCTCCCCAGTATAGCGGTAACCTCTCCTGTGCAAGTAGTTGTGATCAATTTTGATTATTGTCCACAGGGTTAAATTCCGTGATCTCAGTTGCAATGAATGGCTTTCTGTTGTCTTTAATTTGAACACATCAACGGATATTTTCTTAAACAACCTGTTCATCACGAAACCACTTCTCCTCAGAGAAGTTAGACATCTTTCAACCATGTTTTCTCAGATAAACTGCTATGCTGTGGATGACCTGTCAGGATGTGTTTTTCTTTAGATACAGGTTTATATTCTTTTAAGAAATTATATCTTACTGATGATTTTCCAAGTATTATTCAAGGCAGTCTTAATATATCTTTGGTCACACATGCATTCTTACTATAGGTTAAGAGTTTTCAGTGTCTCTGTCAAATTGTATAACAATAATAAAACATTATAAATATTTATAGCACATTATTAACTATTTGTTGCTAACATCTTAATGCCTGTGTAACTATAAAAATGTTAAAGATAGTTACCAATTTTGTTTACTGAAATTCATTTAATTCCTTTCAGCATATAACACCCTTTCCATTCATCTGCCTCTCACGCAAAACTCATCTTTCACTGTTTCTGAATGTGTCTCACTTTGTTTTGGTCTATGATACCAGAAATTATTTTTTCTTGCTTCAAAGATGACATGCAGATGTACGACATAAATGTAGTAACTTAAGACATACATGAAATTAGAAAATAAATAGGACCTTCACACGTGCCAATCCCAAATAAAGCCAAAAGCACTACTATGGGAGCCATGGATAAAATACGGAAATAGTTGTTCATGAATCCTATCCCGGTGGATAAGTGAGACTCCATGCACCCTGAACAAGAGTTTCCAAATAGTCTCTGATTTGCAAAATTTTTTAAATTTTTTGAAGAACCCCGTAGGAACCCTATACAGTATCATGCAAAATAAGAAAAGAGACGATTCATAAGTGTGATGAAAATAACCCAAACCACCCTTGTAATGTAGGGGCATTTCTGAGGTCTGCGTCTAGCCAGAAGTTCAAGGAACAAATGTGTCTTGCCCTGGGAACTGGTTCTGGGATGAAATGCTGCATTATAGATCAACAAGTCCACACGAAACAATTACCCAATGTGGTGCAATCCAGAGCCAAGAAATCTCATATTCTGAAAATAGCATGGGTAATTAAGTAGTCTAGAGTGGCCAGCTGGCCAGATTTACTATGGGTGTTAGAGCTTAAGTAGGTAACATATCAGTTCAGCAACATATTTCTGGAAAACTTCAGCTGAGTTTCCAAATTCCATAGAAAATGCACTGTTGGTGCCCGTCTCAATGTTCTTCGCCATTAGCTAAAAAGTCACAGGCATAAAAAAGAGAATCAAAGGCTGTATATAGAGAATTGCTAAGATTTAACACTAAGGGGACTGATAGAATTAGTTAATCTGATTTATTTCATGTAATACAGACCAGATAAACCCACTTAGTGATTGTGTTGTTAACTTCTCTTTGAGTTCCTTTTTTATAGTTTAATTTTGAAACTAAAGCAATAGAGAAGTCATTGCTTTCCTAGGGAATCTGTTCTATTAAGATCTCTCTGAAATGACCTTTATATCTAATCTAATTTACCTAACTTTGCCTTCAAACCACTGTATCTCATTATGCCTAATGCCACAAAGTTTCTCAATTAGGTATGTGTAGACTGTGATGCAATCATGTCCTTGAAGAAATTCAATATATAGAGATTTTGCAGCTACTCCACATGAGGCATTTTCCCCAGCTTCCTAATTCCAGTAATTATTTTCAAACCTTTCTAAAATTTTCAGTATCTTTTCTAAAGTCCAAGCACCAGAATTTGTCATAGCAGTCAACAGATAGCTTCATTAATAGCAGTGCACAAATGGCCCTGATTTTCTCCTTGCATAGCTGGTGATGAAGTTTGATTTCTGAAATGCATCTGGGTAATCAAATTCAGCTGGTAAGTACTGACTCAAGGTTTCTCACATGTGAAGTCAAAATAGATGTTTTGACACCTATGAGGGTGAAAGAAGGGGGTACAAAGGGAGAGGCCAAACTGGAAGTAAGGATTAAAGTGAAAACCTTGGGAGGATCATGTTAGCTGTAACCAGTGACAGCAGGGAAGACAGGATTGTAGGTGGCAATTGCCACAGAAGTGTAAAGGTCACCTGTCAAACTTGGCAGCTGAACCCTCTACTATATTCTTCCTCCATTCTTCTTCTTGGAAGCAGCAGGGGAAGAAACCAGCTTCACTTTCCAGTGCACAGGTAAAGGAGAAAACAGAACTCTGAATAACCTTGGGCTGAGATAAATTCATTTATGAAATCACAGCAACATCCATAGGGACTAATAATTTCTCATCTACAGTTTCTTATTGCAACCTAGTACTAGAGACAATTATATGTATATTAAATATGGATATCTTCCTTTTATAAGAGATCTTTTTTAAAACCAGAAAGTCATGTGACATGAAGCCAAGTACCCTGCAGAAGTCTGTATATTTAATTCAGCAAACAGACCTTTATCAACTGAGCTTGCAATCTCATAAAAAACACTAAACAGTTTGCATAACAAGGCTTATTTTCCATTAAGCTTCATCGGCTGACATTAATTTTGAATGTTACTGACTTTTAATTATTTACTGATTGCATCCAAGTCAGCTTTTTGATAACTGTCTGAGACTGATATCAGCCTAGTTGTCCTTTAGTTTCCTCTTGTATAACCTTTTAAAACACCAGTACAGCATTTCTGTTGTTTCCAAATCCTCTGTGAGTTTTACATTGTTCCTGTTTGAAAACATCTATTTTAAACAGCTCATGGACATTTCTGGATAATTTCTTGGATGTTCTTAGATTCAAGTGTTCTGATTCTGCATTTAATAAATGCTTAACTTCATTACATTTTTAATACTCTTTGTAATAAATATAATTAACAATATAAAATGATACCTATTCTTTTGATTTGTTCTGAGGGTTTTTTGTTGTTGTTTTCCTGCCGATGCAGAACATAAATATTTATTAAATACTTCTGCCCCTTCTACATTGTGATACATAATTTTGACATCTCTGTTTAGTAACAGTCATAACACTATCTGTAAAAGTCACAAGATGTGGTTCTGATGTATATATATCAGAAGTACATATATTTCATACCTATTTCTTTTAGCCATATTTCTTCACTGATATTTGTTTAGCTACCCTTATCCACTCCCTGAATTCCTTAGCTATCATATTTTACACACACACAGAATCACAGAATCACACAGAATGGCAAGGGTTGGAAGGGACCTCGGCAGATTATCTAGTCCAAGCCCCCCTGCTAAAGCAGGTTCTCCTACAGCAGATCGCACAGGACATCATCCAGGCAGGCTTTGAATACCTCCAGAGAAAGAGACTCCACAACCCCCTGGGCAGCCTGTTCCAGTGCTCTGTCACCCTCAAAGTAAAGAAGCTTTTCCTCATATTCAACTGAAACCTCTTATGTTTCAGTTTGTGCCTGTTGCCCCTTGTCCTGTCGCTGGGCACCACTGAGAAGAGTCTGGCTCCATCCTCGTGACATCCACCCTTGAGATATTTGTACATGTTGATTAGATCCCCTCTCAGTTTTCTCTTCTT
The DNA here is from genome assembly GCA_018403395.1 of Gorsachius goisagi. NCBI lineage: Eukaryota > Metazoa > Chordata > Aves > Pelecaniformes > Ardeidae > Gorsachius > Gorsachius goisagi. The sequence continues at coordinate 6,663 of BOSO01020804.1, read as the reverse complement.
CAGGCTGGACAAGCCCAACTCTCTCAGCCTTTCCTCATAGGGGAGATGCTCCAGTCCTCTTATCATCCTTGTTGACTTCCTCTGAACTAAGAGTTCCTCATCTTTCTTGAATGGGGGAGCCCAGAAGTGGACACATGACTTCCTCTTTTTTTTTTTTTTTTTTTTTTTTAAATTTTATTTATCTTTGTTCTTTAAAAATACAGCAACACACAGATGGAACAAGCTCACCTTTTAATTCAGATATTTTTAATAAAATAAATATTTTGTGAAGAACAGATATACATTTGGGACACCTGACAGAACATCTTAAACACTTTTCAATCATACATATATATGTGTGGGTGTATACAGTGTAACTGTGCATGTATGAATACAAAAATAAAGAGATTTTTCTCATTTTTCTTCATCCATAACTTCTCTTCCAGTTTTTGAGTACTGCATTTAAAAAATGCACGAAGGTTATATAGTACTTCTTCATGTGTATTCTTATTGCATAAGCACAGGAATTAAATATCATTCATTTAACCTCTCTGATCCAATAACCTAGAAGAAATAAATTGTATGAAAATAGTAAAAAAAAAGTGTTTACAATAGATGGAGACTGTTCATACAAAGAAAAACGTACAAATATGGAAGAGGGAATAATATACAGCAAAACTTGTGACATTCATTTGGGACATGCTACAGTTTGAACATTTTTTAATGTTCCAACATAAATTGCTTGTATTAAATATCAGCAGTCTCACTTAATGAAGTGGGTAGGAACAAGTAAAACAAACACTAGTGACATAAGAATGTAGGATTTCTGAATGCAATCTTATCTGCAGGTGAATGTTCTCAGTCTACCTGAATTGCCTAAGTCACTGGGAAATATTTTTAGAAATTAAACAAGAGCTCAGCCTTTGCTGAGATGATGATAAAGCAGATTTGTAAATATGCAGTTTGGTTAATCTTGTATTATTCTTTGCTATTTTTTCCTGACTGAATGTGGAAGAGTCTTTCATATGGGTGAGACGGGAAATGGGAAGGGTAGGAAAAAACCTCAAACTGGTTTTGCATTGTGTGTACAGTTCCCTGTTCAAAAGCTGCATTGATGTATTCACAGAACACAGAATTTTGTCTTATATTGTAACATGACGAAAAATTAACAACCTTAGATTAAAAATTCTTACCCAATTTTCCTCTAATGAAGCATTAAGATTCAAATTTGCATTTCCAGAAGTAATTTCTACAGTCCCCGCAGTCCTTACAATTCATCCTATCTCCTCCGAATAGTAAAGCAAAACAACGGAGGGGAAAATGATGCAGCACATTTAAAATATCTATTTTTAATTTAAAAAATAACTCTAGGATATTAAAAACTGTAAAGAAGTGTGTTTTCACAACCATTCAAGTAGCTTAATGTAGGCATGTTTGTAGTACAAAAATAGCCTTCTACAACACAGTGCATCAGCAACAGTTCACTCCAAATGTTGTAGATAATTAATCTAATTTTCCCTCTGCTTCATTTTGTGTTCTATTAGTTTTCTTATTCAAACTTTCAAGTCACAAATCTAATTTAAAGCCTCTTAACTGGTCTAATGTGGTAATGTGTTCCATCTGCGTGCAGTGTCTCACGGTGAGTGATAGGGACAGAATACTAATTTGCCTCCCAGTGTGCACAATGCTCAATAAATAAATAATATATTACCTGTGTTCACCATTACTTGACTACAGAAAGTGTCAAAAGCAACAGAAAAGATGGATGCAAGTTTAAGACATGTAACAGAGAATGAACTGAAGCAGGGATGGGTAGGGGAGACAGAAGAAAAGAGGGAGGCAGAGAGAGAGATGAACAACACAATCTGTCACAGAAAAGCAATTATTCTGTTAACATGGCTAACTAGGTCTGTACATGTAATGTATATTAGACTACATACTGATTAATGGTTAAATATTAAATATTCCTTTGTAACATTTTTGCCTTCTGTGTGTTCTTTTATTTCTCCATAGAGGAAAATAGAATTCCTTTATATTGTTTTAGCGTGTGTTTGTTTAATTATTCACTTTCAGAGATCTCTTTTTTTTTAAAAAAAAACCACATTGAATTTCTTCTGTTGTTTGGCTTTCCTTTCTTGCTGTCTGTAGAGGGGGTTGCTTTATTTTAGGAGCTTTAGCTTTCATATAACAAAAATCTCCAGTTAAATGATTTTAAAGTTGGTGAGTTTCACTCTGATCTTCTGTACAGTCATCTAAGCTTGTGGAAACTTCACTGTGGTCAATGAAGTCATAGGGGTGCAAAGCTGGCATCTGTGAGATTAAATGCAGGGTGCTGGTATTATAGAGAACTGTGCAGGTAAGTATGCGTATAAGAGAAAAAGAGAGGGTATACTGGCTACGTTTGGTAAAATAAAAGCCTGAAAATAAACTAAAGGATGAAAAGATAATGTGGGGGAAAAAAGAAAAAAAAAATACCATGAAACTGGCAGTGTCACAGATTATTAAAATATTATTTTGTAGAAAATGTCATTACAATTTTGTTTAAATTTAATGCAATTTACCAGACCATAAAGAACTCCTTAGAATAAATGGCTGGTTTCCAGGCACAGCTACTGTGCTGCTGATTACAATATATTCTGACATTTATGACAGTTTTATAATTCTTGTATTCTGTACCTAGCTGTGCTCTGAAGTATCTCTACTTTGCTGAAGGCTTTCTCCTGGGAAATGGCACTAAAGTTTTGTGGACTGAAAGGACAATAAAACAGCTTGACAGACAAACACTATGACTATAGAATGCAAGCCTGTTGCTAATTTGTCTGTAACAGTTAAAAATGAGGATTTATTTTATAAATACGAATACCTATGTAAGTTTATTGTCACAAAAAATTGGCATCCACTTCAGCAGATATTCTCATATAAGTAAACTAACCAATATGAGTAAGGATTTGTCAGATCAATGCCTAGATCCTTAAGTAAAATATTACTATTGCAAGAGTAATGCCACTGATTGTTTATGAAGCCTAAGATTCGTAAGGAAGAGTAGGGAAAACAGCAGACCTAGGTATAAGCAAAAGAACAGGTAAGAAGGAATAGGAAGGAGGAATAGGAAGGCAGGAAATAAATCTTACTACAGAAACTTTGAACTTTTTGTAGGGTAGTGCTCGAAAAAGTATTTAATCATGTCTTCAAACGTTTCACAAAATTTTTTGTAACAAACCAGTATTGACACAGTTCAGAGGATGCTTACTGTTTTCCCTTTAGAGAAAGAACAAGTTGAAAAATTTCTACAACCATTTGGGTAATATGGTTTGATATTTTCAATAAAAACATTACAAAAAAAAATCAATTGAAAAAGTTATGAAAATTGGCATAGTAATAATCAAAAGCATTTTTTTCTTTTTCTTTAAAAAGATAATTGCTATTGAAGTAACATTTCAACTCAAAGTTGCTGACCAGCTCTAAGAAAAATATTCTGTATATTTGGTTTTGCCCATATGCACTTAGACAGAGTTGTAAGCAGACACCTGAGGTCCTGGCTTAACTGTAAAACTTGAATCAAACATACTATCCGTTGAGCAACCAAACAGTGAAAGGGAGACAGACTGAAAAAGATTCAAGTGGGCTTAAAGGGGGTGCAGAGTATGCTGCTTTGCAGGCAGCATGTTAATGCTTGCCAATATTTAGGGTCTAGAGCCAAAACTCCATTCATTCCCTGTAACATTATAGCCTTGTTAACATCTCCCTTCAATGTGAGGGAGAAAAGCCTTAACACCAGTGACAAATCTACTCCCTCTTCTACTCTGCTATCTGTGTTTATTGCAAAAGGTTATTAAAGAGGTACTCCTGGTACCCCTTTGCCCCTGAGCTGCCATGCTAATCAAACCATAGATTGTCCTGAAAAGGGTTTATTTCTAGAGCGCTGCTCCGTTTCAGAGTGCTGACTGAGAGAGATAATGCAATCATTTGTAGTGCTGCAGCAAAACAGGTTTAAATTGTAATCACATGAGAACCCCTAAATTAAATGAGGTCAGTCTGGCCTGTACACAGATGGAAGGAAGACCTCCATGGACCTTTATAGTATTTAAGGAGATATTATTAGTGAGTGATAGAGTAGGTGACACTTTTTCCCTGTATTAGTACTGCCCAGGTATCATGCTAGATGGAACCCTATCACTAGAGATGTCATCTTTCAGATAAAACATAAAAACAAGGTCCTGTACATAACTGGCCATTAAAAATTATATGGTATTTCTCATAATGTTCTCTTGGCCAAATTTGAAGCAGGCAATTACATTGTGCTTGCCTTAATTAACCCTAAAGTTTGTGAAATACATGTTCTTCCTTCTCATCCTAACAGCTCTGTAATGCAGCTTTGTCCATACTCAATGTTCATAGGCTGCTGTTTAAAAAAAAAAAATCAACAAAAAACCCAACTGCTGTCTACAATTACTAAGAACACATAAAAAAGCTAATAAGTAAAAGATATTGGCTTTATTACAGAGTAAAAAATTGTAAACAACAAAAGAGATTTCTGTTTAAATATTTTTACTACTATACAGAAAGCAAGATATTGTCTTCAAATGTGGCATGAAATAAATATTCTAGAAAATCTAAAACACATCTGTAATATTTAATATTTAAATATTTAGGTATAAAGCAATGGTGAATTAAAGGCAATGGAAAATATCAGTTAACTTCAGAGAGAAATTCATACTAAAATCTCCATGAATGACAACATACCTTGCTAGTAAGATATGGGTGAAGAGAAAGACATGTCTGCTTACAGTCCACAAGGAGTTGGTTTGAAGAAGGCGAGATTAACAATTCAGATGTTGCTGTCCTATTTAAATTCATTCCAAATTGGAAATTCTTGTTTCCAAAGAGACACAGTCAAGCTTCTTGTGGCCCTTCTGAACCCTATAGTATTAGTAGTTGTTCAAACTGGAAAAGAAAAAAAAATTAAAAATGAAGAGTTTTAGCTGATAAAGAAAAAAAAGTTCATTTACATTACACTGGAATATTTAGCATCAAAAGTATTCTTGGTCAGTTTATAGTACATAATGTTAAAACCTGCTCATAATAATACAAAAGAAAAGGATGTGATAGTACATCAGGCTTTCATCTTACCAGATTTTTGTCTACTCTTAATTAAGTGTGCACTTCCTTTTGCGTTCAGTAGGAATGCTGTGTGTTTATCTATTAAGTAAGTGTGTTAGGAAATGCTAGCCATGGTTTCTGTGTTACCAGCTCATAAAGCTCCTATAAAATGTAGTGGTTGAATCATATATTATTTTCTGTTTCCGTTGTGGAATCCCGCTACCACTTACCTCTTGCAACATGGCGCTAACAATCCCACATAGCATAATGGATATGAATGAGCAACCTGCTTGAGTCAGTTGTATAGCTGAAATGTCATCTGCTCTATTTATTGCTTAACTATGCAACCTATCTTCTGCCTTAATGATGCATAATCATCAGACTCCATTAATGAAAACACCTCTCAGAATTCATCCTAAGAGTTTGTATTTTGGAAAGGTCATGGAGTTCTTGTCCCAGGCATTTCTATTTCATGCCAGTGATACAGATCTTCCACAATATTTGACAAGTTTTTGAGAAAATAAAAAAAATGTTCCTGTTATGAAGGAGTGTTCAGAATTTTTGAATATATATTATACTTCCATAGGAAATCCCTGAGGTGCAAAGCTCCCAGGGGCCTCAAGAGAGAAAGAGGTGGATTTTTTCTGAAGTCTACTTAAGAAAACATTGTTTTCCTAGGGAGAAACAGAGGCATTTATATTAAAGATAAAGGGGGTTGAACCACTTGGGGATTAAATTACTATACTTATTGATTATTAAAAAAAAAAAGCACCTAGAAAAGAACTAAAGTACCACAAATTCATATCAGTTGGATTATTAGTAACACCAATCTGATCCTGTAATACTAGTTAAAAGGTAGCTCCAATATTCATGTAGATTTAATTTCAGTGGTGTACCTGGGAGCACAAATAACCCTCAGCAAGAGATACAATCACATCTTAATCCCAGTTCTCTGAAAATTACAGCTGAAAATATTTTTAAATAAACATCTAATGCTAAGATCAGTGCTATGCAAAATTAATGTGCTATCAAAGCCAGACTGCCTTTGTTTTCAGAGAACACATAAAAGCCAGCTTGTGACAACTTTTGGTTGTTAAAAGCCCCATGATACTTTTCTAAGAGGCAGAGTGTTAATTTTCAATTGTCTGTCCAAATCCAGCGTGGGTACTTATATTCCTTCTGTTTAAAAAAATCACAATTGTCCTTTCAATTAAGTACAGTATAATTTTCATCTTCCCTTAAAAATCAAGATAGGGTATGTTGTTCAGCAGCTACCAGATTCTTATGCATATAACTGCATTTCACTTGCAGTCAGTTCATATTTTAAGGTAATCATAGAATCATAGAATGTTTTGGATTGGAAGGGATCCCTAGAGGTCATCTAGTCCAACCAACCTGCAGTGAGCAAGGACACTGCTAACTAGATCAGGTTGCTCAGAGACCCATCCAACCTGGTCTTGAATGTTCCCAGGGATGGGGCCTCCACTACCTCTCTGGGCAACCTGTTCCAGTGTTTTACCACCCTCACTGTCAAGAATTTCTTCCTTATATCCAGTCTAAACCTACCCTGTTTTAGTTTAAAAC
>BOSO01020802.1:86424-108584 GCA_018403395.1 Gorsachius goisagi | reverse complement strand
GGGGGGGGGGCCCCGGGGGGCCCCCCCCCCCCCCCCCCCAGCTCCATCCGGGCTACCGGGGCGCGGCGGAGGGGGTCTGCGCGGGTGACGTCACCGCGGAGCGCGCCGCCGCCGGAGCCCCCGCTGCACGTGACTGCGGCGGCGCTGCCGCCCGGGCCGGGCCCGCGGCGGGGGGGGGGGGGCCGGGTCCCCGGGCATCGGGGATCGCGCTGACCCGACTCGCTGTCGCCGCAGCCCCGGGCCCGGCGCTGCTACCGGGCGCCTGCCGCCGTGCCGGGCTCCCTCGGGCCCTGAGCCTGCCCGGTGTTCCGTGGCGGTCAGCCTCGGCGGCCCTGCCGGCGGGGCGGGGGTGGGTCTGGCCCTCCCGGGGCTGGGCGCGGCGGGTCTCCTGCTGCAGCAGGGCAAAGCTGCCGTTAAAGCGCTCCTCGCGTAGCGCACGGCCGGTTTTCAACGCGATTGGAACCCAAATGTGCGTGGTAGGGGCGCGGGCAGCCCTCACGGTGGTGGTGACGTTAAAAGGGCCTGGCAGGCTCCCGAGGCTCCCGTTAAAATGGGAGCTGCGTGAAATACCGCAAACGGGAAGCTCTGCCCAGTGGCCGTCCATCTGCATCTGAAGTCATCGAGGTTCAGCGCGGAGTAAATTGGGTCATTCTGCAGCATCGCTCTCCCCGCTGAAGAACGGTATTGTAGAGGCCCGTAAATGCTGGATTGCGCTAGGAAGGCCGTCGTACGGTGCCGTGTCTCTCTCCCGGAGCCTCGGGAAACCTTCTGCAGAAAATGACTGCTGTTCCGCTTGGGGTGTAGCGTGGGGAAGGCTTCAGCTGGGTTTCCTCCAGACACAAGTGTTACAGTACCTAGGAATACAAGGACTAGGAATCAGTCTGGTTTTCTGAAGACTTAGCCACTGTCTCCACATGCACAAGCACATGGCTTTGTCTTCATCTGCCATCTGATTTGGCTCCCAGTTGAGGAATCAAAATGGCCAAGTATTGAATTGGCTGCAGCTCCAGTTGCCTCTGGCTATTCCTGTGCTTGGGGTCTTAGAGTGAAGTAGCCTCTGAGATGGTAGCCAGGTTTGCAGAGCAAGTTTGTGGTGATTGATTAGTGTGGTAGGTTAGACTGCATGAATAGCTAAGTAGGCAGTGGATTAAAATTAGTGTTTGAGAGGAAGCTGTCTAGCCGTGCTGGCGCTGCTGACTGGTTTCACACCAGCCATGTTCATGGCTTTAATATTTGCAAAAAAAAAAAAAGCCTGCTGGGCTGTGTTTAGTCTCACTCAGTTTGCACCCAGTGGTGGGATGCAGATGTGCTGTGCTGAGGGCGATTAGAGGCCTGCCACCTTGGAGTCAAAATATCGTAGTGGCACTTGGCAGGTAAGGGCTGTCCTGAAAGCAGTACGGCTGGAATGCTGTAGGAGTCAGCGCTGGCACTGCTGGCCTGCCTGCCTCTTGGCTAGTGAAGGTAATGGAGGCATAGACTAAGGCCTGGTCACTTGCTGGAAAAAAGTCAGCAGGTCACTGCCTTCCACAAAATAGCAGTGATCGAGGTCCTAAATACTGAGCTTCCTTCCTGGGGGAGGAGTCACTGGATTCCTCTTGCAAAATTGGACTCGGAGGCAGAAGAACATGGTTGTATGGCCGTTTATCACAAAACCAGTGCCTATGGAAGCTTCAGTGGAGACATCAGTGAGCGATCAAACTTGAGTCAGCATTTTAGTAGGAATTCAAAGCGTTGCTTGGCATGTCTGAACTAGCAGCCACGCATGTGCTAAAGCTGTGGGTTGGGGAGCATGGCCCTCTGGGACTGCGAGGTGCAGGGGAAGGGTTTGGTCGGGTAGCTCCAAGTGAGTGCTCAAGCTGTGCAGGTGAAGGCCTGGTAGCTGTCATGTCACTGCTGGTGTGTGAGGGTCCCTGACACAGAATCTGTCAGACGGGCTTAATGCCAGCAGCTCTGAGCCATGAGGTTAGTCCCTTGCTAGGGCCTAAGCGCATCGGATGGGTTCAGTCACTGCAACACAACAGGTTATAGATAGTGCTGATGCAAAAATACTTCTTAGGTGTGAATATTACAGAACTGTGCAGCTTGGATTTTGAAGGCAATGTGGCAGTGGTGTCACTATGGGCTAAACCAAAACTTGCAGTGTTATGTAGCTTTCCTAATAGGGATGTGATGCTGCAGCATGTTCTGATGTTAATTGAACATTAGCTGTTAAAAAACTCACCCTGATTTAGAAGTAAGGGACTAAGTCTGTCTGGACAAGCAGTGTGAAGCTGTCTGAAATAGTTCTAGATCAGTGTTAATGAATGCAGGGATCATGTCTGACTCGTGCTGTATCTAAAGATCAGGTTCTTGTGGAGCTTAGTTCTGTGACCTGTTTCTAGTAAACATGTTCAAGTTCCATACTGTCCAGGCTAGTTTGATGTGAAAACAAGTGGCTTTGTGCAGTGCTGTTGGATGTCTGCATGGTAACTGCCGATGGTAAATAGATAGCAGAGCTTGTTCTGGTCAGCTCGTACTGATGGCAGCTGGAGAGACTAAAGCAGGCTGCCGTGACCTTGGCTGTCTTCAGGCCTGCTTATTCATTTGCTGATTGCATCTTGTTCTGATGGCTGAAGTTCCTTTATTTCCTATGGGTAAGACATGTGGCTTGCTCAGGGTCAGGTGCTGTTGAGTGATCAAATTATTGCAGCTTTTCCATGTGACTTTGGCAGGCCAAAATGGAAAAGTGTGGTAAAAGCTGTCTGATTCTGCGCTTGCTGTTGCTCCGTGTGGAAGAGTGTGATGTCCCGGGTGTACCCCATGGTGGCCGATGTCCCAGGCGCACCCCACGGTGGCCTCCGTAATGTGGTGAGGGGTTTTACTTAGCCCTGTGTTCTGGATGGGCACTCAGTGCCTTTGACTCCACATTCAACATCTGGAAGACTGTTAATGAAGAGAACTCTAACCAGCAGTGTTGGGGTAATCCTGTGCTGCAGAGCTAACGAAATGGTACTTCTTATTTTAAGCTAGGGCTGCAGAAACTGTAGCAGTTGGGTAGCTGTTAAGGGACCTCCATGGTGCGATTGCTGCCTCAGAACATACAGCTCGGTGCAGCTGGCAGCCCTGCACAGTCTGATTCTAGAAGGCATCGTGACTATAAACAACTTGCAGCCTTGAAGGCAAATGACACCCATGCTTCCTGAAATACTGTCTCTTGAAGGGCGGGGAGGTGGTAGAGAGGAGAGCTGCTTGCTTCTCAGCAAGGAGCTGTAGACCTCATCTTTAAGGAGCCTGCAAGCTCCTCTTGCTGTAGCTTGCAGATAAAACTGAAATGGCAGAATGGAGTGCAGCTCAAGGTTGCACATCATTAAAGAGGGCTTCAAAGGCACTGTGCTGTGGGCAGGAAAACTCAGTAGGTCAGATGTTGGGGCTACCAGTCTACAGTAGGGAGATTAATGTAAGCGTTCCTCTAACATCAGGTAAATTGGTGGACTATGAAGATGTAAGTGTTGCAGCAAAAGCAAACCGGATAGGCGGTGCTTCTACAGCTTAGATAAATTAAGTAAAGACAGCTCAACGAGGGCATCACTTCCACTCAGTAAATGCTGGTCTTAGGATCATCTGAAAGCCAGGTGGAGTATCAGGATAAACCATTGGCTCTACAAAGCTTGGCTCAACCAGATTTGTGGCTGTTTGTCCTGTGGCTTCTGCTTCTGAGTGTGCCTGACGGGGCTCCTGTCTCACCCTGGAGGTGCTGGAGGCTGCAAGGTCTGCAGGTGCTTCCCTCTGAAGGGAGCATTCAAAGCAGCAGTGGAGGTGACCGCCAGCTGCCTCAAGACCTCTTGGTCAACAACTTTTTTCCCTTGCTAAAAGTAGACTCTTCAGTCAGGCTGTGGACAGATTGATTTCAAGCAGTGGTTGTGGGCTGGAAACTTCTCCAGCCTGATCAGGCTGTTTGGTGATGCTTGAAATGGTGGTTTCACAGCAGTGCAGGCTTCCACCTGCTTGCTGTCCTCACCAAACACGGCAAGGCATAGCTGGCTGAGCTTCATTCCTTCAGACTGTGACTCCTGTGAGCACGAGGCTCCAAGTCAGGCTGGTCTGGCCACAGGAGCGTCTGCGGGATGCGGTCAGATGACCCTGGCTTTCCCACGCTTCAGAAAGGAGGCAGCTTTGCTGTGGGCGCCTGCTGGTGAGCAGCATAAGCTGCTCCTAGCCCTGCTAGATGTGAAAAGGGCTCCTGCTACCTGGTACAACAGACTGCTCTGCCAGTCGGTGCCTGGAGTACAGTGGTCCTCCCCGTCTGAAATGGGTCATCTTTAAGGCTGCAGGGAAGCTTATGGTGATAAATAACAAGTGACTGGACTTTGCTGCATGCAGAAGAGCCAGCCTGTATGCTGTGGCTTAAAGTGTCAGCCTTAATGTCATTTTTTTTAAAAATGGGCTTTGTGTGCTGTCAGGCAATCCAGAGTACCAACTGGAGCAGTCCCAGCTGCTTGGGCAGTTGGCTGGTAACTCCTTTTTCCTTTGGGCTGCTGCTGCAGCAGCTTCTCGAGGAGCTGGTAGGTAAAATGAATTTCTCAGATTTACTGGCCAAGAGTAAATGGTGTGCTAGCCTTGCAGGTTGGGTTTGGTAATGCTGTGAGCTGACAGTGCTCGGCTTGTTTGGAACCCTGCACCCTCCCATACCATTAGGGAAGAACAAAAAGCACACTGTCCCTAATCCCACCACAGGTGACTCATGGAAGATTTCAAAGTCTACAGCGTCCTGCAGGGCAGCTCATCAGTTATCGCTGGGGGGCTGGCTGTAGCCTGAGCTGGCACAGGCGCCGGGTGCAGTTCCTCTGATGTGGCTGTCTCTTCCATGGGGATGCCACTGGACATAGCAACAGGGTTTTTGCAAGGCAGCCATGGGGTATCCATTACTGTAGTTGGAGGTAGAGCTGTGTTTGTGTTAACTGTGGCGGTGTGGGAGGGGCCTCAGAACACCAGTGGGAGGAAGCCCGTTTCTTTGAAAATGCCCGGGTTTCTGGCATGGCAAAGCAAGGGCTGTGCTTGATATCAACTCTGACACTTCTCCAACTATTTAAGAACAACCTGCTGAAGGGTAAACTGGTGTTGAGGTGAATTGATGCCTGCTGTCTGGCTCAAGGGAAGCCTACCTACTGCAGAAGGGCAGCCCATTGCCAAATGGGTTAATTATGAAAGGCTCCAGATAGAAAGACTCATCCAGAATGATCTTTCAGACTTGCTGTGCTAGTAACCCGTGCTGCTAGCTCGCTCCTAACGCAGGATGATTCTGCCTATCGGTGCTCTGGAAATCTTTCATGCATTGCACGGTGAAAACCTGCTTCTCTGGTGGGACACAGGAGGGAACGCTGGCTCTGAATGGAGCAAATCCTGCTGGGGTGAGCATGGCTGGTTCTGAACCTCTGTGTTCTTAGGCTAAGCATGTCTGAATATCGAAACTGCTGAGACGGCATCTATGCGAATGGTTCCCTGGCTTGAAGGCCCTGATGATGTGGTCACTGTCCATAGGTGCATATCTGCCTGCGGAGCTTCGCAGAACCAGTGCAAGGCTTTTGGTAATTGCTGTGTTCTATATTGAGGGAGTGTCACATGAGGTGACTTGCAGCTAACTTAGCTGCAAGATTAATGCTCTTGGTGCATGACCTTACGAGCACTGTAACTATAGCTACTAAAGGTAGGTCCTGATACTTGGACTAGCGCTTCGTGTCAACCACAGGCTGCTCAAGTACTGACAGTGAGTGTTGGAGGCCAAACGCTATGGAAAGTCCTGGCAGAGGCAAGACTACAACCAGTCTTCAGTCCTTATTGAAGCTGTTGCCTACATGGCAAGTAACTTTCTAGTTCATATTCCATCTTGGAGCTGCGTGGCTGCACTACCTCTGCCTCCGCTTCTGACTAAGAGTAACGGCTATGGTGAGGTGCCGGGCAGTGTATCCCCAGCCCTGGGGGAGTGCCTTTTGCCCCCAGGGGTGGTAATAAATCAACTCTGGCTTGTGAGTTCAAAAAGTTGCTCTTCAAGAAGTATTTCAAAATCAGGTTAACCTTTGAAACAGGCTTACTGGGAGTAGGTGGTCTTGAGTGATGTGTAAAGCAGCTTCCCTGTGTTATAACACCATTGAACTTGCAGATGGCACAGTTCCTGGTTGTAGACCAGAACAGGTTCCTTCTGTGATAAAGCCAGGCAGGCAAAGTGCTTCTCAGGCTTCCGGGTAAATGTCTTGATAGCTCTTGTGTGTTTTAAAGGTTGTGTTGCAGCTTAACTGGTCTGTATACTAGAGGTGGTGGGGTTACGATCTGAAGCAAATACGTGGGGTCTTGGTGTGTAATGGTAGTACAGACCTTGTTCCATTTCCAGTCTTCCACACAGATCTCTTCAAGCCCTGTTCACTAAGAAGTTTTTGGGACACATGTCCTTCCAGCTCATCAGGGGTCTTTAAATGTAGCATACAAAGCATACGTGCTTCAGTGTTCACAGCTGCCAAGAGGTACAAGTCAAGATGTGCAGGAGGATGGCCCGAAGTGCCAAATGGCCCATAACAGCATAGCTGTGCCATGAGATGGCTGTGTCGCGGTGGGGAGTGCAGATTGTCTTTGCCACCTGGACTGTAAGGGGGGTGTTGTCAGAGCTGCAAGGAGAGTTCCTCAGGCCACTGAAGAGCAGCACGGGACACTGCCTGGTACTGGAGGTGCAGCTGGGGGGGCTCCAGTGTAAGCCTGTTGGTGAGGATGCTGGTGAGGACTTCACTGGGAGCAGAGGTGCTGAGCTCTGAAGCTGTGTGGCACCTGTGACTGTCCACCAGTGGGACAGTAATGGATCTTCAGCGCCATCTAAAAATGCAATGTTGCCACTAGCTGCTGCAGAGTACGTGTGCACTTCTGTTTGTTAATGTGCCTGGATCAAGTTCAAGGCGTGAGCTCTTGCCTAGAAATGGGATTTAACAACTGAGAATTGACAAACTTGTGAGGATCTGCCCCTCCCCAAAAGCTTAAGCAGGCTGGCTTTCCCTAAGTGGGATTATGAAATCAGTTTCTGTAATCCATCGCTGCATTAATTGCAACATCTTTAACTTCAGGCTTGGAGGAAGTAATGACTGAGCTATTTTTAAGTAGTCAACTTCCCTAATGAGCCTCAGTGTTTCTGGAGGGGTTTATAAATGATTCCAAACGAGAAGTGGTTTCTGCTAAATGCTATAGCCAGTCTAGATAGCCTGAGCCTTGATGCCGCTTACTGCCAGGCCTTAGAAGGTGCTTCCTCCAACAGAAAAGGCTCCTAACTCAAGTTTGTGATTTCTTTCTAGGCTTCCTAGGGGCTAGACTCTCAAACAGTACCGTTGCCACTGCTAGCTAAGTCTGTGTGCTAGTTTCCAGGCTCAGCTTACGTTTGCAGGTGAAACTTGTCTTGCGCTCTTGGCTCAGGCTTCCAGCTAAGCTGGATTCTAGTTCTGAACTGCACTGAGCAGCCCTTTACATCTGGCTTACTTAGTGACAGTTGGGACTTTAACAAAAGAGGATCTGGGTTACAGATGTTCATGAGCTTTGCAGTACAGAACTAATTCATGGTTGATAATGAGGCTTTCCCTTCAAGTTTCTGTAACCAGAACTGAACTCCCCCTGATAGCGGGTCCTGGGTTAGTGCAGTGGTGCTACCTTTACTAATCTTCTGAAGTTCTGTAGTGCAAAGCCTGGAGGATTACTGCTTAGTGTTCTTGACTGCTTGAAGACAGGATTTATGTAAATGCTGAGTGAAAAGCAGGAAAGCACATATCCTAAACCCTTTGAATTCCTCCCAGCAACTCTTCTGGGAAGGTGCATCATCTCACATGGATACTGGTGTAAGAGGCAGCTACAGATCTCTGGGGAGCAAGCAGCTCTCCCCTGTGAAAAACTTAAGTTTTTAAGTGGGTGGAGCAAATTCAAAAGGTAGATCTCTGAACAGTACAAAGATCTGAAATTGCCATGGCTTTAAATACTCTGCAGTAGCCTTTTAGAGCAGGCAAGTTTGGTATCAGCCTGCTTCAAGGACTTAGTCCTGGGTGGCTGCGGACCTGCATGTCATCTGTTGAGTGATGGTGAGGGCCGTCCAGAGTCAAGGAGCTCCTACAGTATTCCAGAGCAAGGTTGGGAAGAAAAGGGTCTTTCCAAGTACTTCAGAGTTTTCAAGGCAGAACTTACTTTTTGGGGGTAGTGCTTTGGGACCCTTGATTCTAGCATTCCTCAGATGGAGGTGATGAGCCCAGGGTCTGCTTTGGATTACTGTGTTGATCTCTGCATGCTCAAGGTTCACTGATCACCTGTGTAAACAGGTAGGGGTAAGGTGGTTGTGGTCCTGTGTAACCTACAACCCATACTTCACTTTGTGGTTACAGTGGTTGGGTGAATAAGAGTTTGGACCTGAATCCTTCACAGGTGGGGTTATTGACACATGAAGAGGCTGTCCTTTCTCCAAGGAATGAAATGTGGCAATCGTAGTAGATCTGTTGCTATCTCAGTGTGTGTCTGATGAAACTGAAATGGCACATTTGACCTCAGAACAAAGCGTGGGCCAGATGGGGCCTCTTCCACAAAACCTATGAAGGATGCCAGGATGTGACTTATTAAGTGTTGGGTGCACCCAAGACCTCAGCCCAAGTGGCTCAAAGTTCAGTGTCTATAAAATGCAGCTTTCAGCCAGGTTATGTCCTGCTGCGGTAGCCAAACGTGCTTTGCTGTGTTTCCTCTGCAGTTCAGCTGAGCAGAGCCTCAGCGTTGGCTCTGTGAGGGCACAAACTCAGAAATGAGTCTGAATTTGGACTTTGGGATTTGGTTTCTAAAGAGGGAAGGAATGTCTGTGGGGAGTATGCCCTGCTGTGAAGCTAGTTTGAGAGGGTATTCTGCTATCAGTATGGTCTGAAGAGCACCTTTCTGCTTATCTAGCTTTGGTCTGGGAATGTGGGGAGGTCACTTCCTCATCCCCTAGGGGAATGTTCCTGGCTCACAAACCAAGTAGTCAAGTGACCACGTTTGCTTTGCACAATTCTCCCTTGTGTTGACTCAACTGTTGTAATGCTGCAGTCTAGAAGGAGACGGCACTTGGGTATGTCTAACGCATTTTTTCTCTTCCAGCCTTGGGAGCTGCATATGGAACAGCAAAGAGTGGCACAGGTATTGCAGCCATGTCTGTCATGAGGCCTGAGCTCATCATGAAGTCAATCATCCCTGTTGTCATGGCGGGTATTATAGCTATCTATGGCCTCGTAGTGGCAGTCCTCATTGCCAATGCCCTCTCACCTTCTATCACGCTATTCAAGTAAGTTGCTGCATCTGTCAGTTTTGTTTGTCCGGTCACTATTTTGATGCTGCTGAGTGGGTGGGTTTTGCTCAAGACTCCTGCAAATGCTGTCAATGCTAAGTGCTCCTAAGCTGGGCTTAGGCGTATGGACTGGATTCAGCTGTCCTGCCTAATGCCTTGGCCTCGGTGGTGGTGCTGCCTGGGTAGTTTGCTGTATGAGCTAACAGATAGACATCCCGCTGCTAGAGATAATGGTGGGTCATGGCTTGAAAGGAACTGCACAGGCAGTACTGGGGTAGGAGGCTAAGCTTGTTTCATGGTGCCAAATTCTAGACCTGGAACACACAGGTCTTTCCAAGACTGTCTCATCAGACTGTCTAAATAGTTCTCCTGTTGCCTGGGAGATGCAAGTGAATAATTAATATTGCTTGCTGCTGTATGTGCTGGTAAATCAATCCTCAAGCTATACATTGGGCTTCTACACCAGCTAAGAGTCTGAAACTTAATCTACTCTTGGCTTTTGAGGACAGCTGGAACTGGCTTGACTGATACCTCTCAGAATAAAACAACACTGCTGAGGTCTAGCAGCAGATATCTGTGTCGCTGTACAAGTTAAAGCCAGTGAGCAGCGTGGTTGGCCTAGTAAGTCCTTATCTAAGGAACAGTGGGTACAAATGCTCCTTTGCAGTTACCAGGTGGCCAGCTACTGATAGGGACTGCTCCCCAGGTACCCCCTGCCTGGAGAACCAGACCGCTCCTGTCCAACTCTTCAGTGCACTGGGTGTGCTATGGCTGGGTAATGCGCTTGCTAAAGGTGGGAGACGAACACAGCTATGAGTGGGGTGCACAGCACTGGGACAGGCACTGCTGCAAGTGCTAGCCCACATGGCTGGTGTCAGTGTGCTACGCCTGCAGCTGACTGAGGTGGCCGCAGACAAGCTGGGTGGCCACGTGAGCTTGCAGGCCCATAGCTTAGTGTATGAGGCATACCCGAGTATCACAAAAGATCTTGCATAGCTGCCCAGTTCTTGAAGTGTCGGAGCTTGGAGTCTCAGGAGGCATCTGCTTTGAGACACGCTGTGCTTGTTACACAGTATAGAAGCGCTTTCTGCAGGAAAGAGGTTACCTTTCAATGTTTAAATGTTAATTCTTATTTCCTTTGGGGAGCAAAAAAGGCTAGCCTGACGCAAAGGGTTGTTGTGTCCTGTTGCCTGTCACTGAAACTCTTTTCATCTCTGTCCTACAGGAGCTTTCTTCAGCTGGGCGCTGGCTTGAGCGTGGGCCTCAGTGGTCTGGCTGCCGGCTTTGCCATCGGCATCGTGGGCGATGCAGGTGTACGGGGAACAGCACAGCAGCCCAGGTTATTTGTGGGCATGATCCTGATTTTGATCTTCGCTGAAGTCTTGGGTCTCTATGGCCTCATTGTTGCCCTTATCCTCTCCACAAAGTAAACGTTGCGGTATGATGTAAAGAGGTGTAACAAATCCACATTTAAAAAAAAAAGCTCCAGAATGAAAATGGTCTCTCCAATGTGTACAGTTGTCCCAATTTGGTAGTTGATCTCTTGTAAATGCGCAATGTATGTTAGTGACTTGTCTGTCCTGTGTGTACTTCAATATTAAATTGGATGGGCTGCTCCAAGCCTGCTGCATGGCTTGGGGTGGCCTGTGTGCAATTTTCCACCCATTGCTGTTAGTACTTTATGTATAAATATGAACTAGAAATGTAATTTTTTCTCTTCACTGGATGTTTATTTATAAAAGACTTGACATGTTCATACATCTATGGAGCAAGGATTTTCAATTTCCCATGCTATATATATTAATCTTATATATAGGTAGATTACACTGTGGGGTCAATTGTAAGTGCAGAGAATTCCTTGGATGTAACTTTGATTCTCAAGATTGCTGTAGTGTCCTGGTATTGGAGTATGAGAATTTCGTGTTTTATTACAGCAATTGTCCGAAACACTCCTGTGTTTCAGTAGTAACTGCGTATGCTCCGGCATCAGAGTCGTGCACCCAGTGTTGGGTTACAAACTTATACCATGTTTCCGAATAAAACTTCCTCACTACATTGCTGTAATGAGTCTTCTGCCTCTGATTTCATGCTCTTGCTGCTCCTTCAGGGAAAGGAGGGGTTCCTTCAGGGGGAGGCTGGTCCTTGCAGTGGCTGAGCACTGTGCTGAAGCGATGCTGTCATCACTGCTAAAGCATTCCTTTTTTTCCTGGGCAAGTAGTGATGCTGTTTCCAGCTGCTGCCTGTGGGCGGTACTGGTGGTGAGCAGGAGTGCAAGGCTGTGGCAGTGCTGTGCTAGCCCTTGATCAAGCAGCACGTCTCTGCTCTGGCACGTGGTCACGCTGTAATGGGCTGTGCAGCATGGCCTGAGCAGGCAAGCTTGGGAGCAGGGGTGCAGGATGCAGTGTGACAAGGAATAGGAGTGGCTGAAGAGCCTTTAGGCAGCTCATCCTTGCGATGGCTCTGCAGGAACTTGGCTGGTTGGAAAGCTGCACTGTTGGCAGCAATTGCCTCTAAAGTACCCGAACAATGGTCTCATCAACAAAATGGGTTCATTCAAGAACTTGTATTTTTAACTTGTAAATTGGGAGCATTTGAGTGGAAGAGTTCTGCTTTTGCAGCAAGCAAATGCTGTAGCAACCTTCTCTTGTCCTGAGGATTTATGAGTGTTGCAACACTGAAGCATGTATGGGAAGTAGATGTTGGACCCTTAGTAGAGCTTGTTCCAAATGGCCTTTGGGAAGTACATCACCTTAATCTTAGCTGTGCAGTTTGGAGAACAGGTCAGGCTTTACCCTGTTCAAGCAAAAATGTTGGTGTTGCACAGATACCTATCTATTGTAATGCCTTTGATCAAACCAAGCTGAGGAGTCTGGAGTGACCTGTGGGCACCTCTGTCAGCCTGGTTGGGAATGCAGGTGTGGTGGTGGTGCTGTACCCATATACCTCGTGTGTTCCTGTGCACCAAACAAGTCTGGTGTAGGTGCCATGAAGAGCTGTGGCCAGAGCATGAGGAATTCACTGAAGCTGTGTCTGGAGCATCCTGGTTAGGAGCATTCAGCAGCCCGGCCTGGTGGCACCTTGTGCACCTTCTGGGTAGCTGGTCTCCAAACTGGGGACTGTTCAGGAGCCTTCAGCTGTGAGCTGATCGTTTGGCTAGTGTGGATTTTCAGACTGTTGTGAAGGTGTAGTTTTGACAATTGTTGATCATCAGTAATGATGAACAAATTAATTGGTTTATTCTGTTTGCTAAAAAGCTGATCTGTCTGCATTCATTTAATAGGCTGTCAGCTGCTTGGCTTTAGGGTGGGCTGTGCTGGTTTGGGGTTTTGGAAGGGCTTTTCTTCATGGCAGGCTGAGCAGTGGTGGTGCTTGGGCTGTATAGAGGCGTGAGCTGATGTAAGGAAAGTCCTGGATGTCGGCCGAAGCATTGCCTGGGGTAAGGGAAAGTTTCCTGATCTGAATTGTGTTGATCATTTTCTTCAGCAATAGAAGTAGACTCTACACTTCTGAATTAGACTTTACCCAGGGGTCATAAACATTTATGGAAACTGCAGCACAATTTTCTCTCAGTACTGATTGCGATGAGTGCCTTCCCGGTCCTTCTGGGCAGAAGAGCTTGCAGCTGGGAGGGGGTGAATCATGAATTCAGGCTCTCTGGAGAGCACGCCGCGTACATCTTGCAGTTCTGGTGAGAGGAGTTGTATTTTGCTTGTGTAGCAGGACAAAGAGAAGGTCCTGGCTGGGGCTGCAAATACGTTTAAGATCTGGTTTTACCTTCTTTAAGGGGAATGATGTAAGCAAACTGCATTTAAGAGAGCAACTAAATGCTGGTGGTTGCTCTCATCTCTAGGAGAAGTAAGCAGTGTAAAGGCACTGGGCTGTAGGAACTCCAAGATCCCGTCGTAGCTTGGTGACACATTGCAGAGGGCAGTTGCCAGGCTCAGGGTAGCGATGGATGCTTACAGAACCAAACGCAGGCAAAATCCCATCGATCAAGCCTTTCTCATCAATACATAAACCCCTGCAAGTCAGGAGAACAGAGCATGAAACAAAAGCTGGGGTTAAAGTGCATAGGTGGAGGATGGCTTTGTGCCGAGTAAATGCGCGGGGAGTAGAACTGGCGATCTGAGCACGTTGCCAGGCCCACCCGTTTCTGATAGCGGTGCTCTAGATCTTCATTGATGACTCCCAGGCAAAGGCTCCTGTTTCGAGTCCTTCACTGATCCTATTGCATCAGCAAATTTCTCAAGTGATTCAGGGTGTTAAGAAAATTACGAACCTTTCGGTCCCTTTCCTTCGTTCACTGGCAGCAGCGCGCCAGACCAGAGTGCGGCCCCATCTGGCAGGGATTGCCTGTGTCGTTGGTTTGGAAGAGGGGAGCAGGCAGCCTCAGAGCGTGAAATGCCAGACTCCGAGTGCCTGATGAAAAGAGGTGGTGTCTGCTGGCACATAAATAGTCCTCTGTAGCGCGGCAGGCTGTGTGCCTGTGAGTGTGCACTGCAGAGTGAGTCAGCCCTGCGGAGGGAGCCGAGCGGGGAGGCTCTGCAGCAGCAGCGGGTGGACGTCCACTGGCAGTCGGCTCGGGCTGGGTGAGGCCAGGGGATGCCTGCAGAGACTGTGCCTTCATGCAGCTTGCTGACCCTTTTTAACTCTTTCATACTGGCTTTTCTTTGTTTCAAAGGTGGCAGGTTTTTTCAATTTTTTTTTCCCCTGCTCTGTTGGAGAAGCATTTTTAAGGAGTAGGATTTTATCTGTGATTGCTCAGGGCTTGTCTTCCTTGGGAGACCTGGTTTACAGAGGGGTGCAATAACCTGGAAAAGTAAATGAGCTTTGGGGAAATAAAAACCTCATTAAGAAACTAAGCCGCTGTTCTCAGCTACAGGGTAACAGCAGACCTAATGAAAACAACACTCAGTAAACCTTGTTTCCTTCCCAGTCTCACCATGGAGATGCTGATGTTATGGCTGTTTCCATCCAGCCTTATGGTACAAACCATCACTGTTCCTTGGGCGAGAATTCCCTCTGCCTCTGACATGCAGGACTTGCCATCTCCACTCTTTGCCTATCTCTTTCTGCTCCACAGGTATTGACCATCTTTTTCTCTTGACATAATTAAATTAAACCCAGAGTAGGAAGTCTTCCCAGTGCCACTTGTCCCGGAGTGGGAATTTTCTGTTTGGGGGTCAAAGGATTGCATCCCGAAAAGCCTCTCCATTTTTGTTCTTATTACTCACTAATGAGTGCTGTTCCTTTCCTCTGCAAGCCACGCTTCATTTAGCTCCTGAGACAGTCACAGCTTTGCAGCTCATATCGCTGAGCTGCTGTCGAGATAGCTGCTGCTGATCATGGTCCCAAAGCACGCAGAAAAAAATCCTCCCCCAGCCTTACAGCATGTGGGGCCTGGAGCTCTCCCTAGGGGCCCAACGGCGGGGTCCAGAGTGCCTCCCGCAAGGCACCTACCGACCACCAGCAGTTCCCACCGGCCTGTGAAGTCCCAGCTGGGTCACAGAAGGGCAAGACGAGGTTCCTGGAGAATCGGTGGCTCGTGTTTGTCATCTCCCTTTTGCTGAGAGGACAAGATGCAATCAGGACAGGCTCAAGTCCTGGCTCTTCTGGATGTACCAAGGGAATACTGGTGGCTGTTTCAGTCCTGGACACTTTGTTGGTACTTTGAACTGTCCTGTCCTTGCCATTGCATCCGTGCTTTCCTCCTTTGCGTTTGGGAGAGGGTAAAGGGGTGACCCCAAGTGGCAGGGAGCAATAACGACCATCTACACCTCATGGCTTTGTCTACCTGAGGTAGTCTGAGGACAGATCTTAGGAAACCACCGAAGTCCCCACATTGGCAGCGAGTTCTCAGCTCACAGGTGTAAACAGCCTCCCTGGCTCTCGTCTGCATTAGGACCATTTCTTAGGCCTCTTTGTGGACGCACGTGAAAAATGAGAAGCCAAGGCTGCACCTCCACAAGCACTTGGCAGCGGTGCTAGCCCAAGCCCTCCCTCTGGACACCTGGGCTGCCTTCCACGTCTGTAGCACACACTCTCCTCTTCCTCCCAATGCGCCGGTACAGCTTCTCATGCCGCCAGGCAGTGAATCTAATTTGGGAATTGAGCCAGGTTAAAAATAACTCAACCTGAAGAAAAAAAACGTTTGCTAAAGAAAAGGCAAGTGAAACCACAGCTTGTGATTCCCTCGGCCTGTTACTGGGGCAGCAGGGAGAAAGAACGTGCAATTATTGGAGAAGGAGCGTGCCATTATTGGTGATGCAATACAGGGTTAATTTAATACTGAGAAGTAAAAGGAGAACGTTCAAAGGGATAAGACTTAAGCAGGACAGATCCATGACATGCAGTTGGGCTGGGTGACGTACCTACAGCATCGGTGAGGCAAATTGCCACGCCTTTCGCCTCAGCACCGGGTGTTCTGCTCTTCCCAGCGGTTCAGAGGGAGGTCCGGGCCATTTTCCAGCATTCCGAGGCAGTGGTTCGCTTTGGGGCTTGCAGCCTAGAAAAAATATGCGATCTGTGTCAACAAAGGGTTGGTGAACCTGTCAGTGGGATGGACCCCGTGGCAGGATCTTTTGCCGTGGACGTTACCCTGTAAGCAGTCGGTATTTGCATTTACCTAGATGTCTCCTCCGCTGTCAGGGGACATTACTGTCACGAGCCTGTTGGCGTCTGCGTTCACATGGAAGTGCCCTTTGGCCACAGGCAGTTTGCGCGCTGTGTACGCCTTTTGACGTCTGAATTCAGTGCAGCAGCTCGGAAGAGGACTTCCCTCCTCGCAGTCATTTGCTCAAATAAGCAGGCCTGAGATCTGCTTTTAGGATTCATTTTCTAAGCTAACAGGTTTGGAGTCTCCTTGGCTTCACCTGTACTGAAGCCACAAATCATTCCCTCCAGTGTGCTGCCGGGTGCCCCAGGCGTGGATCATTTCAGCCACGATGAGGAGAACCTGCCTGAAGCCATTCTTAGCCTCAAATCCCAAAAATGGTGCTGCGCGGTTTTCCTGGTGTCACCTAGCATCATTCCCAGCCCCATTTGTCCTGGTTTTGGCTGGGACAGAGTCAGTTTTCTCCCTCGGAGCGGGCATGGTGCTGTGGTTTGGATTCAGGATGAGAATGTTGGTAACACACTGGTGGTTTAGTTGTTGCTTACACCAGGCAAGGACTTTTCAGCTCCCCCTGCTCTGCCAGGGGCACAAGGAGCCTGGGGGGGACACACAGTCAGGACAGCCGACCCCGACTGGCCCCAGGGGTATCCCACACCGTATGACATCATGCCCAGTATATAAACTGGGGGAAGAAGAAGGAAGGGGGGGATGTTGGGAGCGATGGTGTTTGTCTGCCCCAGTCACCGTTACGTGGGATGGAGCCCGACTGTCCTGGGGGTGGCTGAGCACCTCGCTGCCCATGGGAAGCAGGGAATGGGAAGGAATTCCTTGGTCTGCTTGTGCCTGGGGCTTTTGCTTCACCTATTAAACCGTCTTTATCTCAACCCACGAGTTCTCTCACTTTTCTGACTCTCTCCCCCATCCCACCACGGGGAAGTGAGCGAGCGGCTGTGTGGGGCTGAGCTGCCGGGCGGGTTAAACCACAGCACCATTTCAGGGGCCTTTACTGGCCTCCTGCTGACAGAGGCAGCCTGTACTGTGGGCAAGCACAGACCTCATGGAATGGTAAGTACAGCATAAAGCCTCACTAAAATTCAATCCTGGCCAGGCGGGGATGTTACGTTCATGCACGATTACATTCTCCATCATTTATCTCGGTGTGATTCATCAGCAGAGCCTAGACGCAGTCCTTGGTGGGACACTCGACTCTCTCTGCGATACCGTGGGACACCGAATGGGATAAACATGTGAGTGAGTGTGCTGGGTGGGCTGCTGCAGCACGCAGCAGTCCCTGTGGAGCGAGGAGGGTGGAGGGAGAGTGGAAGCGTCTGCCAGGGGTGAATGCTCAGACTGCTGGGGGCACTGGCTTTAATTTTAACGAAGCATAGTGCTTGCCTTTAACGTTTTGGAGATTGGACATTATTGCCTGTCTGGCCCCAGAGATTGCAGACATAGGGACCCCAGAGCCCAGGTGGCATGGTCTGCCGGAGGGAAAAGGCAGGGGCCTGGCTGGAGAACCAGTTTTCTGTCATCTCTCCCAGGCTGCTGCCGACTTGTCAAATGACCTTAGGGCCTGCCTACAGCAATGCTGTCCGCTTAGAAAGTAACATTTAAAAGAAGTAATGACTTCCCTGTCCAGGTTGCAGGTAACTCCCTGTAGCTGAGACTGAGAAGGGAAGAGTGAAGGGGATGGGGGGGTCCAGAAACCTTACTTTGCCTGAGCCAATAAACCGTTCAAATTTAATTTTGTAAGTGTAATTGTTACCATGCCCAGACAGATTTCCAAGCAGGTACATGCTTTGCGACGCTTGCACCAGCTCTCAGGGGCAGCTGGTCCTCTGTGACAGGTCTGTCCAGCACTCCTGGGTCTGCCTGGGGTTGCCATTCAAGAAGTAAATCACCACGTGCCAGATGCACGGCCTGCACCGTTGTTTCCGTGCACAGTGGATGTAGCCCGCTGGCCCCTCGTGGTACGGCGTGCGTGCTGTCCCATGCGTGTGCAGTGCACTGCAGCAAGCAGAGCGCTTCCTCCAGGCAGGGTCGTTGTCCAGAGGGGAGCGGGTCCTCTGTGGCCATGCAAGCCAAGGTTACTTGCTCACAAGTTCAGACTTACAAGCCATTAGGAACCACTAAAGCATCTCTTCTGACCTCTCAGGCCTTTTGACTTTGCCTGGTAAAAAGCAATACTTAGTGGGTAACATTTCTTCCACGAAGGCCGGCGTGTGACGGGGCTGCCCAGGCAGCGGTGGCAGTGCCGGCAGGGCTGCATGCCGGCTCGCCGGGCGCTGCCGGATGCCTGGCGGGAAGGTGCCGGGTACTGGTGAGCCCGAGGAGGCGAAGGCGGCTGGAGCTTGCTCTGTCCTGGGGCTGGTCACGGCTCCTGAAGGATGATGCTCTGGGCCGCGGGCATTGAGGAGCTCTGGGTTGGAGTCGGCAGACGCCGTGGAAGATTCTGCCCCAAATGTTCCTCATCAGAGCACACAGCAAGGGACGGCAGGAGGTACGTGCAGACTAAGAGTAACTGGGGGGGATGGTTGTGACACGTGGGGGTTGGCACCTGCAGGGCCGGCACGGGCAGCGCCTCCTCACCCCCTCGGGCCTCCCGGAGCCCGCTGGCGTTTCCCTGGCTGAGGCGGGTTCCCACCAGTGTCAAACCCTTCCAAGGCCATTTCACCAGCTGCTACGTGCTGTGGTGAAACACCAGCACACGTGGCCCCCTCAGAGGCTCCGGCAGCAACATGGGTCATTGCTGTTCAATGCTTCGTGTGGTGAGACCAGACCCCGAGGGCGAACCCCTGCAAGGAGCGGGGGCAGCAGCCGAGCGAGGCCCCGGGCCCGCGGGGAGGGCCCCGCCACCTTCCCTGGCTTCCCGGGCAAGAGCAGACCGTGCCGTGACGGTGCCGGGCTGCAGGCCCGAGGGGCAGCCAGGCCCAAGGGCTGCCGCGGAAGGGAGCTCCGCCACCGCCGGTTCCCGCCACCGCCGCCTTTCATGAGGCGGCCGCGGGGCCTGGCCGCTGCGGAGCCACCGACCTCCCCAAGATGGCGGCGCCCTCCCCATGATGGCGGCTCCTGGGGGGAAGTCACGTGCGGCGGGGCATCCCCGCGTCAGCTGAGCGGGATCACGTGACTGGGAGCCGGCGGCGCGGCGGGGCAGGGCTGGCCCCGCCCCCGGCCCCGCCCCCGCGTCCCGGTCCCCGCCGCTGCCCCGCGGAGCGGGGGGCGCTGCACCGGGCCCGGCGCTGACCGCGTCCCGCGGCGGGGCCTCCTCCTCACGGCGTCGGCCCGGGGCCCCGGGGAGAGGCGGGGGCCTACCTGCCGCCTGCCCCCGGGGCGGTGCTCCGGCCCCTCCGCCCCTCGCTGCTCTCCGTTCCCGCGGCAGCCGCTCGCCCCGGAGCCGCGGCCTTGCCCCGCTCCGCCACCCCCGGTCCCCGCCCTGAGGCCCTGACCCCGGTCCCCGGGGGGGGTCCCCCGCTCCCGCCGGCCCCCGCAGCCCCGCGATGCCGTCCAACAAATCCGTCTCGGACGCGCCCATCGTCCAGTTCACCAACTGCCGCATCCTGAGGAGCCACCAGCTCCAGAGGTGAGGGCTGCGGGGCTCACCGGGGGGGCCGGGGCTCGGGGCGGGGCCGCAGGGCTGACCTGGGACCCGCAGCGCCCGAGGGACTCCCGGGGCCCCCAGCGCCCCGGCTGCCGGCTCTCGCCGCCGCCCCCATCCCCTCCGCCCGGTGTCTGAGGATGAGCTGTGCCCGTTTACCGCCCCGCTGCGCTCCCCTCTCTTTCGTTTCGCCTCCTCTGCCAAGCCCCCGGGCCCCCTGCCCACCGCCACCACGTTTGATGGGCAGCCCACGAAAATCCCGTTCCCGTGAGTTTTGTAAAGCCAGAGGCCGGGCAGAGAGGGGGCTGCCGCTCGTCCTGCTGCTGGCAGAGCAGCTTGGCCCTGGAGGACATCGGAGGGCCCGTGGCGGGGGGCGCCGGTGGGGTCTGCCCAGCCCACGGCCACCCCTGTCGCTGGGGCCACGGCCGCCCGCTCCCGTGTGCTCCCCCGGGGACGGCAGAGGAGTTTGGGGTGCGTGTCACTGTCCCTGCAGGGAGGACCTGTGGGTGCGAGAGGGGAAGATCCTCAACCCGGAGAAACTCTTCTTTGATGAGAAGGGCTCTGCCGACATCCAGCTGGACTGCAAGGACAGCATCATCGCCCCGGGCTTCATCGACGTCCAGATCAATGGTACGGCGAAGCCGCATGCGCTCGCAGGGGGGCGGGGGGGGTCCTGGCTTTGCCCGTCACTGACCTTCAAACCCTGCTGAGTGCACGCTGCCCGTGACCAAGCGCGTTTCAGCTGCTCGCGGGAGATGTGAGTCAACGAACTAACGATGAAGAGCAATTTTGCCCATGGCTGCTGCTGTTGCATAATTGATCCGCTTTGGCTGGGTGGGGTTTTGAGCCCAGCTTTCCTCTTAACCTCCTTTTCATCAACAGTCCCTGCCCCTGCGCTGGCAGGGCGCCCGCCCTACCCTCTCCAGGGTGCGGGACTTCTCAGGGGAGCAAACCTCACCTGCAGTAGCTCCTTCCTGAGGGTCAAGAGAGGCTTGTTCTGGGGTAGCTTATGCTGGAAGTTAGATCCCCTCTTTGGCAGGGAATCCTCCGATTTTGCCCTGCATCAAAATAAAAGGTTGCAGAATGCTGGAGTGCTGAGGGGAAAAGCACTTCAGCAGGACGGCGTTGGCTGGATTCCTACTCGCGGAGCCCCGCGAATGTAGGACAGGAGAGGTGCTGGTGGAGCCCTTTGCTTCTGGTCAGTGCTGCACAAATGGAGTGGCCCACTCTGGTCATGCAAAACGTTTCTTTGGCATTTTCAGGTGGGAAAACGTCCGCTGGGGAGGCTGCAGCTTCACCTCTGTTTTGTTCACGGTGCAGGAGGCTTTGGGGTGGACTTCTCCCTGGCTACAGATGACTTCAAATCAGGGATTGACCTGGTCAGTCAGAAAATCCTCTCCCATGGAGTGACCTCCTTCTGTCCCACCCTGGTGACCTCTCCTCCATCTGTGTACCACCAGGTAAGGGACTTTCTCCCCCTCTCACCTGCAGGGTGATAAAGGGCTGAGGTTGGGAGCAAGAGGTGAGAGGGCCAAGGCTGGGTCTGCAGAGCCTGGGATAGCGGCCTTGGCGGGAGAGCCGTGGGCGCGAGGAGCTGGACTCCAGTCCTGGATTTCTTGCCCTTAACCTTTAGAGCACCGAGACAGCGATGTCTCCTGGGCCAGATTTGCATGACGGGGCTCGCAGCTGGTTTTTTTGTTTGCGAGCTGTGTTTGGCTGAGGGCCCCAAGTGGTCCAGCTACAAAGCTCCCTCCAGACCCGAGGTGTGGGTTGGTTTTGGCAGGCTGGGGTGCTGTGTCTGACAAACCCCTTGTTCTAGGTTCTCCCTCAGATCAGTATAAGGGACGGTGGAACCCACGGAGCAGGTATCCTGGGTAAGTGTTTTGTCCCTCGCTACCCTCTCTGGAGCTGCTCCAGGTAGGCAATTACCTTGTTTGTTGTTAAGGGGAAAGAAGCCTCTGCAGGGACAGCACAAATGGGGGCTGGAGCTCCCCCGGTGGGGGGGATGCAGAGGTGGGCACAGACCCGCGTTCTCCCTCAGTCTGTGCCTGGCCTTTGCCATGGCCCCTGCCGTTGTACACGCACCACGCCAGCCCTTCTGGGCCCCACAGGGTAAGGGCAGTGGGGTGGCTCGGCTTGGCCAGTGGCCAGCGCTGCATCTTCCACTGTGCTGAGCTCAGAGTTGCCTGAGCCGTGTGTTTTGCTGCAGGAGAATGGGGAGAGCTTGACTGGAGAGGGTAGACACAGCAGGCTTCTTGGTCCTTGGCAGGGAGAGGAAGGGTCATGGCTTTGTGTTCCCATTTGGGCAGGGGCCCATCTGGAGGGACCGTTCATCAGCAAGGAGAAGAAAGGGGCGCACCCAGAGCACTGCCTCCGCACCTTCGAGGCAGGTGCCTTCCAGGACCTGCTTGCCACCTACGGGTCACTGGACTGTGTCCGGATAGTCACCCTGGCCCCCGAGATGAAGAGGAGCGGCGAGGTGATCCGGGAACTCACCACGCGGGGCATCTGTGTCTCACTCGGTAAGGGCTGGGGAGGAGGGGGCTGGGGGAGGCTCCGGCTCCCGGTGCCACACGGGCCAGGCAGCCCCTCGCTCGGGGCTGTAGCATCTCAGGCACTGGAAGGGGCTGCCCAGGGAGGTGGTGGAGTCCCCA